>JAQFZI010000740.1:0-13251 GCA_034695605.1 Eupelops occultus
TATTTTAAAAGAATTGGTTTCTATAGTGAAGTGTTTGAGGCAATGGTAAGGGTCTTAAGTGTTGTGACCACTAATAAGCGATACTTGATTTCTTAATGAAAGCTAATCGAAAACAATTGATGCTCCAAATAAGTGGTGCTTTGGGTAATAACTCTAATGAATTTGAATTCAGAGTAAATATTAGATCGAAAAATATATTATATTATTTGTGCGAAAGTTCTCTAATTTTGTTTGTTTTCCGGATTATTAGAGACTGACTTCCATTATATATATATATAAATATAATGAGTAGGGATTCTGTTTTCACATCGACTCAACAAAAAAAAATTATTCGCAATTAGTGGCTAAATGATGATATTGTTGATAATTGTGCTATAAAATGATCGTGGCAATTCCATTTGAACCCATCTTTTGAATCCTTTAATAGAATTATTAAATGAATAACCATTTGAAAGATTTAACGATGAAATGGATGACAACATTGATTTGATTTGAACTGTATTCTACTTTTTATATTCTATTTTATTTAAATACATATACAGTATATGTATAAAAGTGTATAATTCTCATTTGATTTTTTTAGAAATTGTATTTTGAAAGCAAAGCCTATTTTCCGAATAATATTTACCTTACATTAAATATATTTGTATTGATTTCTTTTGCAATTGTTTAGAGAAAAATTCAAACAAATAATAAATTGAATGAAAGATTTTGACTGTAATGAAGGAGAAGAGTCTGAGAAAGCAATAAACCAGATCTGACGGACAATCGATAAATATATTTATTGTAAAAAATGATGAAAATAGTCGAACAGATGGACACCTATTGTAGTCCCAATTCTTAGCCTTTATTTATTTTTTTCATATTCTTCTGTCGTTTTATTTTGTTTACTCTTCTATTGTTTTAAACTTTAAAAGTAAGTAATGGTCTGAATATCCTGAACACGACTAACGAGAAAAATATTGCAATTATTTTCCACTTATCCTTTTTCTCAATTATTTTTTTCAAACTACAAATTAAAAAATAATTGAAAGCCTTAACAATTGGCGAATCAATAGATATTATATGAGTGGACGGCCTTCCTTATGCTTTAAGTCATGTTTTTAGTGAACATATGTGTGACTATTCGCTCGAATTTATTCTCAAAACAATTTGATTTACGGCGACACTAATGGAGACTCAATTGAATCCCTTCTACGTGTCTATCAGTTATAGCATTGAAAATATACTCATCTTTTTTGGTCAGCTCTCAGTTTTGTTCAATTCATAAAAAATTATTTGATTTTTCAAACTTTATGTGAAGAAAGTATAAAAATGTGTTTTTTGTCGAAACTATTTTCAATTTCCTGAATTGTTTTCTCAAAGATTTCTGCGTTAATACCTCTGAAAAGCTTTTTCTTTCAAAAATATTTTGTATTAAAGAAGTTTATCCCTTTCCCTGTCTAACCTCACCTTCAATAACTTCTCATTGACTTAATTTAAGTGTGTAATAAATAGCCAGGTTGCTAATTGTAGAATTAACCTCAGGGGTTTTCTTACAAGTTGACATGATAGCCCCTAGTGAGTTTCTTTGGTCTTATGTTTTTATACAGTTTATTGATCGATGGTCTTAAGAGTCAAACTTGATACAATAATCACCTTGGTCATTGCCGTATTTGACAGTGAGTGAAACTTGTCTGATAAGAAGAGGCAATATATTCAAGTTATCCCAATTCTGATCTCTTGGGTCTCCACAGCACTCGAATATAAATGCTTTTGAACTGATTTTCGCTTCTAAATAAACTTTAATTTTTATCGAATCCTATTTATGTTGACTTTTGGCTGTCTTTCCACTGAATTAGTGATGTCTTTAAAAACAAAAGTCAGTCATTGGATGAGTTTGTGATCTCAAAGCACTTTTAATTTCCCGAACACTTATTTATCTTAAATTTTATGCGATTTTAAATTTTGTTCTGTTTTTGATATCAAATAACTACTGAATAACTGTAAACGTATTTCAAACAAAGAAAACGTTTTTTTTAGTAAATATTCATTTTATATATCGTTGTTTTGAATTAATCTGAATGTAAAAAATTGTTGGTTTGAGTCGTTTTCTCGAATATTGATTGTGAAATATTAGACTTTTGAATATTTGTCGACTGCTTTCCTAATACTTTTGTCTCGATTTAAGAGAAAACCGATTTTTATATTTTTCAATATGTATTTCAATGTATTTTTGCCAAAAAAGTCATATTTCATAGAAAGTGATGCAATGATTAGCCTCTGGACTATTGGTCAGAATGTTGCAAATATTGGCTTCCGTTTGGGTTGAATCGATAAAATTGTAAATCCAGCGCCCATTCTGTCCACTCTGTCGCCAATTTTATTAATATAATCCATTTCTCACGATTTGAGTCGAAAAATGATTTAATAGGAGATATTGGAGCGAATGTATAGGGAATCGCCTCAATTCATTCAATGCGTGACCTGAAACACAAAAATATAGCTCAAAGTCAGACACAGACTATGTCTTTGCGATTCTTCAATTGATTGTTCCCTCTCTTATTATTCGACATTATTTGAAATCTTTTGTCACACAACTAGTGCTCACTTTTTGCTTCATTTTTCTTCGTCGCCTGAGTTTCAAATACTCTGAAATACAATTGATTTGAAATTGTTTTCCAATCTTTTGAAAACAATTTAGTTTTTCTATTGGTTTCAATCATTTTTTGTTTAAGAAAACAATTTCGAAACCATTCCCTTTAAACCATTCCCTTTAAATGGTTAATAACTTCAATATTGAAATTCAATTCTCTATCAATTTATTCAAAGGAAAAAATGCATAAAATTTTCTATAAATTAGGTTAAGTAAGAAAAGTTTGTTTCAATTATCGATTGGTTTTATTAAACCTTCAAATTTTAATTAAACTTGAAATTGAAAAGTCATGAAATATGTATATAACGTTTGAGAGAATTGTTTTTTATCTTTTTTCTGAGTCATTATATTTGAGATAATTTTCTTCAATATTTTATTTATGAAAATATTTCAATAAAAGAGGTTTTATTACAGAAAATATATATGATTTAAATAATTGATGTAATGATTATTTATATTACAATTATAGCTGTTTTTAGCGTTTAATAAATTAGTGTTTGAATATATAAATCAATTAATTTTGAATTTAATCTCTTAGGAAGCGATCGATTTGTCATATGTTTGAAACTCAAACGAAAGGCAATTATGAAATCGATCGATAGGAGCATCGAATCTGATTTTGTGTCTGTTATTCATTCATCTCATCATCTGATGTGTCGATCCAATCAATTTAGAGGGCATTCCTCGCAATTAAATCTGCCTTTTCTGGTGTTCGGATATTAATTAATATGCATTTAATTAGAAAATTGTGAGAAACTGGCGAACCATTGCGACAGTTCTTCTAACGAGTCATTTTGGACATTAAAAATGGCTCGAAAAACAGAGTCCAACCATCAAAAGTGCTTCAATATAGCGGTTGTCGGCCTATCCGGCACCGAAAAGGAAAAGGGATGTGTTGGTGTAGGAAAATCTTGTCTCTGTAATCGTTTCATTCGTCCCCTCGCAGACGACTACAGTGCAGATCACATTTCAGTCTTAAGTCAGACCGACTTCAGCGGTCGGATTATAAACAACGAGCACTGGCTTTATTGGGGGGAAACCACTAAAACTACGGAAGAGGGCTTCGATTTGGCTTTCAGTGTCATCGAACAGACGGAGTTCATAGACGACGCCTGTTTCCAGCCGTTCAAAAGCGGCAAAACCGAGCCTTATTATAAACGTTGTGCCGCCACCCGACTGTCCTCTGCCGAAAAAATGATGTATATCTGCAAAAATCAATTGGGAATCGAAAAAGAATACGAACAAAGATATCTATCTGATGGCCGATTCTGTATCGACGGCTTCGTCTGTGTATTTGATGTAAGTGAAGTCCAGGGTCGGTCCCTCGAGAAACAGGTGGAGTTAACTGCACTTATACTCAATAATTTACTGAAAACAAAAAAGCCGATAGTGTTGGCCACTACTAAACACGACGAGGTTTGTGACCATTACTTGAAAGAAGCCGAAAGACTTGTCAACAGAAAGGAATATAAGGGAAGCATATTATTGGTGGAGACGTCCGCCCACGAGAACGTTAATGTTGACTTAGCGTTTTTAACCTGTGCTCAACTCATTGATCGAACAAAAGGCAAATCCAAAAGCGTGTCTTTCCTCGAATCGTCGCGCAATCGAAGGGATGAATTGGAGAGTGCGAGCGATGCCTACCTTTCACTCATCCGTTCGCAGATCACTGATTATAGAACTCTATGGAACAGCACTTATAAAAAGCTGTCCCAAAGTCAAGACTTTTTGCATTATTGCGATCTCTTCGGTCAGGACTCAGCACACCTGACATTTAAGCGTCACATAAGAAAATTAAAAGAAGACTACCTGTGCCGCAAAATGCAAATGTATTTAAGAGTTCTGCCCGAAGTACTTACCGAACTTTTGCCAGACCTCGAGACTATCGGTGAACCGACGGATTGGAATAATATTAAAGACAGACTCAGATCTCATCCAGACTTTGACCAATATTTTATTGATAATCCCGACCAGAGTTGGCATGAGGTTGACTTCGAAGATGGCTCTGAAGCACGAATTCCTTTTGATCTCTTAGACACTCCCGAAGCAGAACAGGTGTTCATAGAGCACAGAATGAGTCTCGAAAGTGGCGAAAGGGCGCGAGAAATGAGACATCAGTTTAAACAATTGCTCGCAGAGACCGGTTATGTCACACCTGGAAAACCACTACAAGAAGTTCGAGTGTTGTTTATGGGTCGGGAGTGTTATGAATCTCTATCAGAACACGACATCATTGAAATGTATGAACAGCACCAGAAAGAAATCACAGAGTTAGCCAAGATCAATTTCCAAGAATTGCTTTTAGAGCACTCGGGGCTATTCTATCACTTCGCTAGTTTAGGGCCGGGAAGTGTCATAACGCAGGACGATATCGGAAAAATCACTGAAGCCTTACAGGAGGATCCCAGGTATTACTCAATTAACGGTTCCATTAAATATAATCTAATTTATTGCTATTCAAAGATATAAATCATTGGAGCGTTTAGATCAGGACAGGACTCTTATGCTGCTCAGGCATTTGGGTTTTATTCACGGCCCTATTCGAGAACACTGTCCAGTCTTTCCTAACTGTATGGATGTATTGATCGAAAAATACAATGCTTCCAGAGCCCGAAGGTATGTATTATGAAGTGCTTATTCCCAATAGTATTCAATAATAACCTTATATTTAATGACTCGAAACACACAATACATAAATCACTTGTTTTATGAGTAATACTAAAATTTTTATCCATTTTTCTCTTTCTTTAGGCTATCCTCAGGGGCCAGAAATAGTCACTGGCTTTCAGAGTCCAATAATAATCATTTAAATTTAGTTCTTTTGGGTTCAGGAGGTCTGAGTGATGAGCTCTGCTCTGCAATTAAAGTAATGATTTAAGTTTTGATTGATTTGTGTTATCTCTAACTTCAATATATTATTTGAAATGATTTCAGGACATAAACGAAACGTTTGAATTGGAGAAAACCCGATTCACTCTCGACTTCAGGATAATCGGCGGTGACGTAGATATGCCTCAAAACGCCTTTCGAACCAACGATTTTAGCCCAAAGGGATGTTTTTGTGTTTATTCCAATCACCAGACCTTAGAATACGTCAGACAGAGCTTAGAGAAGACTTTGCTATCAGATCTCGAACAGGAGGACGGCCTTCCATTCCATGGCCTTCCAATCGTCATTTTATTTGCCGCCAATTCAAATATAAATGAAAAGGATTTGTTGTTTTTGAGAGAAGAGGGACAGAATCGAGCGAAGAGTCTTCAGTGTCCGTTCTTAGATGTAACTAATTTCGACAGTCATTCTTCTGGTCAACGGTTTGACATCGAATGTCTGAGTCAAGCCTTGAGAGCACTCATCGAAAGCATTCAAAGGCGGGCAGATCTGATGCAAATCTATCAGTCAGTACTACCGGAACAGGCACTTAACCCCGACATCAGGGTTCTGGTTTGTGTTTTATGTGGCGACCCGTTCACAATCGATCACGTGATGAGCCCTTTCCTTAACCAAAATCTTTATTACGTAACGTCTTCTCATTCTATTACTATTGAATTAATGATCGGTGAAAGCAAAAAGTTTGTTGAACTGGTGCTGACCTCATATCATGGCGCTCACACCTATCGCGACGAACTCCTTCACGGGTTTCTCCTCTTCTATTCGTGTCGAAGGAAGGCATCCCTCGCGACGTTAAACGCATTTTCGGCAAACATTCCCAATACTCCGATCCAAATCGTGGCCATTAGTGACAGCAGTAACTCTAATATCTATTATTCGAACCACGACTTGGATTTGCACCTCCTCTCAGAAGGCAATACTCTCGCCGACAAACTGGAAGCCCATTTTATGACCTCTTCACCCACTCAACAAAAGTCTTCTTATTTTATTCCATTTCTCAAAGAAGTGGTCGAAAGGAAGCCTCAAATAGAAAAGGCATTCGAAATGGATGACTCAGATTATTCAATCGAAAGGCCAACACCAATACCTCCGCCTGTGCCCTCACGTCAAGAATCTTATCACATAAGGAGTGGTTCTGCCGATTCCGATGGCATTTATGAGCATTTGGCGGATAAGTCCACTGACAACGGGGAGCACATATCCACGAGTGGTTTTGTTGATGGACCTCATCTGAGTCCTAGTGATGACAGCGAAGTCTACGCCAGTGTTTATAATCAACAAAATGGTGAACATCTGGTCAAACCGAGTCAGATAAAGAATAGGCGGAGTCTTCAATCGGGTCAGTCTTTAATTTAAATGATTTATTATTTCTTTGACTGTTTTGAAATCAATTCGTTTACATTTGTCTCATCCTTTCCTCTGCTTTATCTATATTTTTAAATCAGATCTCTATCGACAATCTTTTCCGAGCACTGAATCTCTAGACAGGCCTCTGCCCAGTCGCCGCAGTGAACATTCACAGCCTCCTCTACCCCTTCCACCCAGAAGGGAGTTATCTTATGCGCCACCCCCTTACACGCGCGCGGTATCCCCTCCACCCTCTTATATTAGCCATTTTTCGCCGCGACTGCCGTCACATCATAAGCCATTAAAATCATCGTCAGAAGAGGCGAAGGCAGTGCCCCATTCTTCTTCACTTTACGCAACAGATCGGCGCCGAATAGGTGTCTATTCTGATGTGAAGTCCTTCTCTCCGTTTCAATACCACTTTCACGTCAAAAAGTCTAGTAGCTTAAAATCTGCCGTCGGCTCCGCCCTATCAGGTCTCGGTCTTAGCTCTCATTCTCGAGTACCCGAAGACTTGGACGGATCCGATGAAGTGTCTGATGAGGAGGATGATGACACTGTCTCCTCCGGCCTTAGTGGTAATCCCAACTGTCTTTCCTTTAATGTTCTCTATTTCTTACTCTTACTGTTGCTATCAAAGGATACGGTGCTTATCCGCCACCTCCGGAACCGGCACCACCTGATTATCCATCTCGACTTAAAAAAGCCCCCTCTTTGCCTTCTTCTGGTCGTTTGCCAGTTCAGCGCTCTTTCAATGAGGGTATGACTGAAAACTCCATTTTCTCTTAATTTCTCACTTTTGAATCGTTTGGACACAAAACTATTCAATCGATTCAAACGCCAAACAATCGTATAATTAGTGAGAGTTTCACCACTTATTGTGTGATAATCTGAAGCTTCCATCAGATGTTTATTGTGTTTAAGAGTTAATTATTTTTAATTATATTATTCATTCGTTGATTCTTTGATTATCAGACGATAAAAAATAATTACTTTTACGATAATTATTGTTAATTAAAAGATTTCCTTATTTCAAACTCTACTTTCTTTTTTGCATTTAATTTGATTTTATTACTCAATTCACTTAAAGTCTCTGATTTCACTTCTTTTGTTTTGGTTGTTATGTCTTAACTTTGTTGAAGAATTCACTTACCATTAATTGAATGGTTTCTTCTTTGAAACAAATGAATATAATTGAAGTGAATATAAGTGAATGCAATCGATTGTCAATAAATACTTAATTAATTAAATCCTATTTTTTGTTTGTTTTGCTTTTATTTTGTTTTCGGTAATAATTATATTAATTTCTAATTTATTTGATTTTTTTGTCGGAATGTTGTGTTTTATTAATAGAAAATCAATTGTTTTTTGGATTAACATTAGTCATAGAGAGTATGGATTTGTTGATTAACTTAATTGATGTCTTTCTTCATTATAATAGTTGTGAACTTTGGTTATCTCTTCTTTTCTTTTCTCTCACTTCCCGGTCCTTTCTTAATGCGATTTAGTTTCTCCGCTATATATTGTTGGGGTTTTGGGCTATTCTCTCGAAAGTGAGTACTTCTGTCAAAAAAAGTAATCGCTTTTTGTATTTCTTATTCTTTAACAAAGAAATACTGTTTTTATTGTTATTCTGAGAAAATAGAGGCATTCATTGCATTAGTTTTTGTTTCCACTAATTATAACAAAACTCTTTCTTAATGTCCTGAAGCTGAAGATGGAAGTTCTCAAGAAATGTTGGCAACAGAATCAGGTGATGCACTCATTGCACATTCACCTGGCTTATTTTATTATCAGCCAAACCATTAGTTCTATTTAAACGTCAAAAGCTATTATCCATAATAATAGTCTTATTTACATTAAGACAAAGCATTTATTATAATTTGTGGTTATATTGTGTTCATAGGTTTATATGGAATGGATAACAGAATGTATGACAGAGGAAGCGAGGAATGGCTCGACAATGATGTATATCACGCTTATCACAGCCAACACCACAAAATGCCTCCTCCTATCAAACCTAAGGTTTTTTCCATTAATTATTAAAAGCTTTTATTGATTTTGTGCTCAAAGTCTGTAAAACTAATCGAGAGATTGTCTTTCATTTGATCGAAAGCCCGGAAAATTGAATTTAAAACAATTCGATAACATTACTGATGCGATCGGAAGACTGAGTGTAGGACCCCGTCAGGGCTCAACTTTACCAAAACTAGGATTAACAAACGCACCGTTGGCCACACCAGAGTCCGTCGATTTACCCGTCGATTACAATAAGGTTTATTCAATTTTCCCGTTATATTGATTCAAACCATTGTTTTTCTTCCCCTCAGGACTTGATATATGGCCGCAATTCTCAGGACTATTACGCTATACTTCAGAACACTATAAGTGACGGAAAACATAGGGTTCGACTCAATCGAAGGAATAAGGATTCTCTCGAAAAAGGTATTTAAATGTTTATATTAGAGATAAGAATAAAGTGACTCTTTTTAAGGATCAGTAGTTTTATTAATGCTTTCATTCAATACTTTTTCTCAAAAAATCAAATAAACAAAAGTTGGTTCAGATTCTGATAGTGAGTGGAGTTCTCTCGAGCGTCGAGAGAGAGACCCTTACAATAGGGCTAACCGTAAGCCGACTCCACATAAGAAGGTCCGCAGAAAGCGCGGTATTCCCGTAGCGCCACCGCGTCTGCCCTCATTTGAAGGCAATTCCAATAATTTTAGTAATAAAGTGACAAATAGTGCAAACAATGTCCCAAAACTTGCCGGCGATTCACCGTTAGATGTCTTCGAGCAAACGACAGGTACTGAATGTTTGAATTATTATTCGTTTGTCAAACGCTATGAACGCAAAAATCGTTCAAATGGTTGGCTTTCTTTATCCCCTGCCTGTGCTGCCCAATTCTCTAAAGGGAGAGCAAACACACCTTCAGATGGAAGTGAGTTCTCAAATGAAGACAATGAGCCGGTAGACGAAAATCAGGCGACAGCTTCGAAGACTAGGCCGAAACGGTCGTTCCATTTACGGCGTCGCGCAAAGCCTCCGACACAGTCTCATTCAATACCAGAAACAAATTATGGCGAATCGAATAGTCCCCCAATCAGTTCTATTGAGAACAATCACAATAATGTCAGTCCATTCTCTTTAGAACACTCACGTAAGTCATATCGATCGCCAACCCTTTCATTGTAATCACTCATCGATTGGCCGCTGTTTTGGTTCGACCTCTGCTTTCATCTTAATTTGATTTAATATTTTGTTAATCATTTACTTTTGATTTAGTTTTGATTTCGATTAATATTTAATAATTTGATTAATCGTTTGATTTGCTCTCAAAATATGATTTCATTTGATTTGATTTTGATTTCGATTTACTTAATATTATTAATTTTTTCGCTTATTTTTGCATTAATTTGATTAACTGTTAATTAAAATGATTAATACATATAATGACAAAAACCTAATCTTTACCTTTAATTTTAATTCTTTGAAATAGCGGTAAAAATAAATAATTTGTTTGTTTTACAGCCAAACAAAAGTTTGATTCGTCGCTCTCTTGTATTCAAGCGGTTCAGGAGGAAGACTACGACCCCAAAGAGGCCACTATTCGACAGTTAGGGAAAGTGTTGAAAAGCAAGTCTTCGACGATTATAAATGAAAATAACGATAAGTCAAATGTGAAGAAAGAGAGGGACAGAAAGAAAGCCCGAGAAGACGAAAAACTAGAAAAGAGACGAATCAAAGAAGAGGAAAGACTTAAGAGAATGACTGAAAAGAAAAAGAAGAAACAGAAAAATAACGCCAGTAATGGGCCGTCACTCGAGGATTTCGTTCAGTCAGAAGAGAATGCCGTTCCTCTCTTTGTTGAAAAGTGTATTCAATTTATTGAAGAGGAAGGCCTCGACTCTGAGGGTATTTATCGAGTGCCTGGAAACCGAGCCCACGTCGATCTTCTTTTCCAAAAGTTCGAAGAGGGTATGCCTTATATCTTTCATATTATAGTTTAGTTAAATATCTGTTTTTTGTGATTCAGATCCCAACGTCTCAATTCGAGAGTTGGATATACCGGTGAACGCTGTGGCCACTGCTCTAAAAGATTTCTTCTCAAAACGTTTGCCGCCATTAATTCCGTCGGCAATGATGGATGAGTTGACAGAATTGTCGGCCTATAGCGACAAAAGCAGTCGTTTAACTTCTTTCAGAGATTTCTTGAGAAGCCTTCCATTAGTTAACTTCGAAGTCATTAAATTTGTTTTCAAACATTTCCTAAAGTGAGTCACTTTTGCATTAATTAAACATTTATTTAAAATTAAATATTTTTTCTTTAATTAGAGTCACAGATAATTGCCGTCTGAATAGTATGGACAGCAAAAACTTAGCGATCTGTTGGTGGCCAACACTCCTACCATTCGAGTTCAGTGATATGGTTATGTTTGAACAAATGAGACCCCATTTAGAGGATTTCGTGCAGACAATGATCGATCAGTTTAGGTTTCTCTTCGAGAGTGACGAAAGTGTTCTTTTGGTGGTCTGATGTCGTGACCAGTGATCGCATCAGTCAAACGAGTGTCAAATGTCTGTCCGTTCATTAATGAGTTGCCATTCATTGAGATAATTATAGCGACAGTTCTTTACTTTTATACTGCCGTCGACTAAACGCATAGAAAGTGTTTGTGGGCACGGATTGTGTCAGTGGTCGCCCTCTTTAATGCCAAATATAAATTCTGGTCATATCGTGCATACAATTTGACTCTTTCTATGAATGAAAAAAACTTTCATTACTTTTTAAAATCAATAATTAATTTTATATTAAAACCAATCTTTTATTGTAATACTAATCCTATGTCTGCTCTGACAATGAAATAGCCGTTACTTTCGATGGGAACTACACTTTCGTCTCAACTGAACTAAAAACTAATTTCAAATTATTTAAAATTAATTAAATTTATAAACGACTGAAACCAATATTTTAGTGGAATAGCAGCTAATCATCGATCAATTGGGGAATAAATAATGTTTTGAGCCAACAGTCAAAGAGTCGGTGCGATGCATATCAGTCACAAATTCAGATGAAACCATTGATTTGTTCGATGGTAACAAAGGATCTTAATTTAAAGCATATTTTTCTCTGTACTCGTGCTGTGATCGACACAAAACCAATACTTTGTTCACCCGATGAACAAATCCAATCCGTTTTCCCATTGTTTTGACCACAAATTCTCAGAACATGATTACAATTTGTGGACATCTCTTCACTGCACTCGTCTTCACACATAATAACTCATTTTTGGACTCCTGTCTGAGCGCCGCTCCTTTCACTTTGAGATTTAAATAATCGATTAATTTATATGAATTTTTGTACATTTTATTCACTCAAATGTTTTTTATTTGTTTTGTTTGATTAATGTTTTGAATTATGATTTATTCTGTGATTTATTTCATTTTTATATATATTTAGAGCTCAATAAAGAAAATAAATTCATTTTTAAGTTATTTAAGCGGCGGTTAAATCATAGCTTTATATTCAAAGGTTTTGTTAATTTCTTAATAACTTAAGGATTATGTCATCAAATAATTTGTCGGATATTTTTTGATTGTGATATAACTCTATGTTTGGCCACTTCTGGTCCACATATGTACAGAGAAAACAAAACTATATTAAATATAATTATTAAATCAATTCAAATATTAGATCTATCTTTTAATAGCAGTAATATTTAGTTTTTGACAAAATTTTTAAACAAATATTACAAATATTCGCATATATTATGAGATTCGGCACCAAATCAGTAGAAGATATACAGAAATACAGATTAATAGACAAACAGTTGGACACAACTCCAGTCATTATCCAACTCATTGTAATTTATTGTAATATTTAGTATTAATTAAATAATATATTCGGTGCTCTTATGCCATAAAATAGACTCTCAATCGATGTAATGATTAAATAATTTGTACAGAAATTAAATAAAATTATTAATTGTTTCGATTCAAAAGTTTATATATTTATTCAATTTTTTGGTTTCTTTTGGTTTCTTCCAAATGCTTTTTAATTGGATTAAGAACAGCAGCTGTTCCATGTTTAATAGATTATCTAGGTCAACCTAATATTATGAGCTGTCATTTGATTGAAGTTTGGAAGAAATAAGAAATTTTTGTTTAGGATTTTAAAGAGAATTAATTAGTTTTTCTATTTGTTTAGTATTAGAGTCAATACCCTTAGTATCGATCCCTTACTAACCAAATGAATATAAGTTCAATGCTTTAAACTTTAGTAAAAGCCATAAATGTCTCAAATTTCTTGAACTAAACTTTTATGACTTTTCTTCGAATTTAAAGTTCGTGCCCTTCAGTGAAGTCTTAACTTATTTCTG
>JAQFZI010000741.1:0-13234 GCA_034695605.1 Eupelops occultus
GAGAGGGAGAGAGAGAGAGAGAGAGAGAGAGAGAGAGAGAGAGAGAAAATGCATTTAACTCTTTCTTATGTTATTTTTTGCTCAGATTTCATACAATCGAAATTTTATAACAATTTTGAAACTTGGATGTAATAGTATTTTAGGTATTATTTGAAAGGTTTGGCTAAAAAATTGATAAAAATCTGGATTCATTTATATTCCGGTGAAACAAATATTTTTTCATTTTCTCTTTCAATCAATTTTGAAATAAAATCATTTTTCATAAAAATATTTCACATATTTTGCTGATCTTTTAAATAAAAAAAAAATATTTCCTTTATATTCAATGCTTTAATTTATTTTGTCGTTTGATTTGTGCGATGAAAATATGAGTGAAAGTGAAACGAGTGAATCAAAACGTAATTATTCTTGTATTGAATGCAATTTCTGTCGTCACAACTGTTCGGCACAGCTCTTGATGTCTGACAAACTGTGAAATACGAGAACACATTTTTTCTATCAGATTCTTAGGCCAAATAAGTAGAAGCCATATAAGTGAGAGCCAAAAGTGTAAGCGAGGAATCTTTTTTCCATTAGTATAAAAAATCAATTTGATTACCGATAGAATTGTGGTCCATATTGTGCTAAATATCAGTAATTTTGGCTCTACTGCTCCCTCTCTGCCCTTCACTACACATTCAATCAATGCATTTATTTATTTCTCGTTATTCGAGGAAAAGCCGATACAATTCGGATTATAGTCCGGATCATATCGGATGTGTCCACAAAAACTATCATAAATGAGATCTTTGGAGAATATTTACAATAGATTTAGAAAAATGTGCTTTTCTTATGCTCTAAGAATAAATTAAATAAGATTGTGGATAGCAGAGATGAGGAAGGTGAACTGAAAAAAATTAAAATTAAAATAAATTAAGAAATTGTAAATTGATAATTCAGTAAATCTACATTGATTTAAAGATTAAATAATTATTATTTAAGTGAGCATACAATTCTATTTTCAAATCAACCAGCATGGACATTCCTATACAAAATAACAGGAATAACAATTCGCAAAATTGTTAATAATTGAAAGTCAGAGATAAATATGAAATCATATTTTGTCTCCTCTTTTGCTTCATTCGTTTGTAAACAAACAGTATTTTTATGAAAATCTTTGCCATAAAAATATGTGAAACACATTTGAGTAAAAAAAACAGTTGTTCGGTAATCAGGTCCACACATTCAACACTATTTTTTGCTCAATTGAATACAAATGTACCAAAAAAAGAAAGAAATTATTTGATTGAGAATTAGATAAAGGAGTCTAAGAATTGGTTATCAAAAGAAATGAAATTTCAGTTCATTTATTAGTTGTTTGGCTCCAGTATTGTGTTTCACATATGAAAGTGATTTTTTTCTTAAAAGAAACAATTTCTTAATGTTATATTTGGCCTTCCCCTCAATCAGCATTTAACTTTTCACACTCTCTCGTTCTGCACCCGTTCCCCTGGCTATGTAGGGCTAAATAGATTTGACAATTCTTGTGTCCAATGATATAAAGTTCATGAATTATATTTTGATTGTAAGTGAGAATAGAGTCAAAGGCAAAGTCACAATTGTTATGATAAATTGAATAACCAAGTACATACATTAAGAAGAAAATATATTAGACTTTGAAAATCTATAATTTATGCATGTTACTCCATTTATTCATTCTTTTCAAGTATTCTAAATCTAACCCTTATTTTTAAATACAAATCTTATTTACTTATGAATATTAATAAAGATTTATGGCTATCCCATCACTGATAAGAAATAAAAGATCAATTGTATACTATGTTCCTGTTTGCGCCACCACTTTCTGGGAATAAATCGATCAGTTTTTATAGGTTTTTTATGACCTCTCATAGGGTTGCCCTAATTTTTATATTTCTAATTCAATATTTATTTTATTAATTAAAATAAGATTCGATATATCCGTAGAAATGATTTTTTTTAAAGATTCGATTCATAAGTTTGAGTTCAATATTCATCACTTCATTAATATTAAAATATTTCGGAATATGTTTATTGAATCCTAAGTTCAATAAGAGTGGCTTTATTCAATTTATGTATGAAAAACTTACATACTCAGGGTAGGTTACCAAGTTATTATCCCTGACACCGCCGTTAATTACCTAATACTATTTAAAGTCCTTATACATATAGTTCGTATATAAAATATAATAAGATTGAAAACAATATGAATGAGATTGAGTTTAAAATTACTCTTTAAATGAGATTATAATAGAATTGCTTATTTCTAAGGAAATTTGGATCAAGGTAAAAGAACAAAATCGTTTTAAAACAAAGTCGTCATCCAGCCCGAGCTCATAGCTATTAATTAAATTTAAATAGTTGGAGTGATCTCTGAAGTATCGTTGTCTCTAACCTTTATTCCCCCAGTGTCGTCTTCATTTCCAATATCGTTTTGTGGTTCACTATCGCCTTGTGCGTCGGTGTCGTCTTGTGCTTCATTGTTGTCTCGCATTACCTCATCATTTGCGTACAACACTAATATGAATACCATTATTGGCCATAAAACACTCAAGACTTTATTCTCCCACGGTGAGTTTGGTGCGAAAACACCCTCGACCATAGTCATTACCGCAGCTATCATAACAGCAATGGATCCAATACTTAATTGTCTTTTGGCAATTGTATATCTCCAAGAAGTTAATCCTTTTATAAAACGGAATGTCAGTTCTAGGTGCTCACCAATTGTCAACACAAACACGGCTAATGGCTACAAGACCTGTAAGGGTCTGCTGTTCCATGGTGAGTTGTGGGCAAATAGTCCCTGACACAGCTGCAAAGTAGCCAGCAATACAAGAATACGACTCTTAGTCCAAAACATTTTTAATATCGTTATAGCACTTTATGCTAATATTGCACTACTAAAACTCATTTCCATAATCGATTGTATTCGATAAGACGGGTTAAGACCTTGAAATTGTGTTGTCTATTAGGTCTAAATCAAGTCAACAAACCGGTTAACAACAATCCTTTCCCAGACAAAACAGCTAATATTTTTTAGATGAGTCACTAAGTACCGTTTAGGAGGCATAAAGCAAATAGATAACCGAGAGCACTCAATAAAATATAAAATACAAAAAAACATAGAATTACGGTTAAAATTAGTCACTTAAAATTCACTTAAAATTAGAGTTAAAAATAAAGTAAAGTAAGAAAAGTATATATAAATAAATTGGTAAATAAGTTATATTTAATAACAAGAGTACTAATAGTGATAATAGTAATAATAATGAAGAAGAATAAATTAAAGAAATGTTAGTACAGGAAGGCTATCACCGGAAGGCAGACAATATCATTGGCTCATAACATTGACCCATTTTTCTCAGCCATTTCAAAGTCTCGATGTATATCGTGAGTCAGATATTTAAACGATTTATAATTACTCTCATTCTTTAAGAGATACTCAAAGTCAGTCTCGGTGTCACTCAATTATATTGGGTTAAACACTTCACAGTCTTCTAAGGTTTTAATCACTTCGCATTCTTTAATTCTGTGTAAAGCAGTGTCTTTGACAATAGTTCCTTTAACGGCACAAATAATACAATTTGGAGACAAATTTTCTTTCGTGTCTAGACTTATTAAATAATCCATGGCCCGTTATGTATTGATTGGTGACAAAGTCAGACTTGAAATTTCCTTAGGTCAATCTGCGTCTCACATCGGGGATGAAGAGTCTAGCCTGCTGACCATATTCTTGGTTCAATGACCAACTTTGAAATTTATCCAAAAGTACTTCTTTAGCTTTGTTTTTAAAGTGAGTCGGGTTTAACGGGAGTCTAATTATCCTAAGAGGACCTTTAATTCCACAACTAATTTGATTAATAATACCAACACTTAAGGGGTTATTATCTGCCACTTTGGAGATAAACACATTTGTCTGTTCCCTCATATCGTAGAGCAACCAATTTAACTTATTTTTAAGTGGGTGTAAGTTCTCAAAGTCATTGAGGCTGTGAAAGATGGACACATCCCTGACTACCTTATATCAAATTAGTCCTTATACATATGGTCATATATAGAGTGTAGTATATATATAGTAAACAATGGATAAAATAAAATAAAATGAGTTGAATTTGATTTAAATAAAATAGAATAAAATAGAATTAGAGGGAATGTTGTTATTTAGAGGAAGAAGTCGTCATTACCGCAGGGACCATAGTTGAGAGCTACTATTTTACATTTACAGTGGCTATCCCTGGTGTACCAGTACTTAGCACTGATCTGCGCTCTTCCAGTGTCTTCATGTGTCTTTTAGTTGTTGTCCTCAGCATTTGCTAACAGCTTTAAATTAAATACTATTATCGGCCAAAAAATTCTCAAGACTTTGTAGTCCCATGGTGAGATTGGGGCAAAAACACCCTCAATCAAGGTCATTGTTGCTGCTATCATCACCGCAAGAGACCCAATACTCAGCTGTCTTCCGGCGAATACACATGTCCAGGAAGTTTTGCCCTTTATACAACTAAAATTCAGTTCCAGGTGCTCACCAACTGTCAGCCCAAACAATAATACTGGCCACAAAATCTGAAGGGTTCTGCTGTTCCACGGTGAATTGGGAGCAAACAGACCCTGGCACAACTGAAGAGCAGCCACTAATATAAGAATACGACTTTTTGTCGACATTTCATGTGTCGATATATCACTGAATATCACCACAACACAACTGAGAAATATTGCTAAAAATATTTTCATAATCGATTTTTACAATAGACGGGTTAAGACCTTGAAATTATAATTTCTATTAGGTCTAAGGTAAGGCCCAAACCGGTTAACAGCAATTCGTTGCCAGAAATTACAGTTATAACTCATAGATGAGTCACTAAATACCATTTAATAGGCGTAAAGCCATTCTTTATATACCCGAAAACACTTCATAAACTATAAATACTGGGAAAATGCAGTGCCACAGTCACATAAAATACAACTATAGCCAAGATCTCTTAAAATAAAATTAAAATAGAAATTGAAGATATGTATAAAATGAAAGAATATGTATAAATAGAAAGCAATAATATAGTAATGATAACAAGTAAGTGAAGGAGAAAAGCCAATAACGATTATAGTAGAGGCAAAGACGCCATTAAAGGGGCAATCACAATATATAGTCAGCGTCAATTTGACCCATTCTTCTTAGCCATTTCAAAGGCCCGATGTATATTATGAGTCAAATATTTGAACGATTTATAATTACTCTTTCTTTAAGAGATATTCAAAGTCTGTGTCGATGTCACTAATATATATATTGGGTCAAGCACTTCACAGTTTTCTAAAGTTTTTATTACTTCATATTCTTTAATTCTGTGTAAAGCAGTGTCTTCGACAACAATCCCTTTAGCGGCGCAAATAATACAATTTGGAGACAAAACAAATTTTCTTTCGTATCTATACATATTAAATGATCCATGTCCTGTTATGTATTGATTGGTGACAAAGTCAGACTTGAAATGTCCTTAGGTCAATCTGCGTCTCACATCGGGGATGAAGAGTCTAGCCTGCTGACCATATTCTTGGTTCAATGACCAACTTTGAAATTTATCCAAAAGTACTTCTTTAGCTTTGTTTTTAAAGTGAGTCGGGTTTAACGGGAGTCTAATTATCCTAAGAGGACCTTTAATTCCACAACTAATTTGATTAATAATACCAACACTTAAGGGGTTATTATCTGCCACTTTGGAGATAAACACATTTGTCTGTTCCCTCATATCGTAGAGCAACCAATTTAACTTATTTTTAAGTGGGTGTAAGTTCTCAAAGTCATTGAGGCTGTGAAAGATGGACACATCCCTGATAAAAATTGTTAGTTCTCTTGGCATTTCGGGTCTATTCTTCATTTTTTTTATTCCTTCAATTATTGCTTGGATCCCAGTGTCTCTGAGGGCAACCTTAACATCATTTCCAAAATTATACATAACATGGTCACCACTATCGTTCATATTAACCCATACACAAAAGAGTCTATTCGTTGCCGTTAGGCTCGTGTTATACACAATTTTCTCTTCAGTGCTACATAGCGATGTCCACCGCAGATCCTTCCTTAGATGAGTCGGAAGGGTATCGAAGACATTCACATCCGTCTAATAGTCACCTTTTCTTCACCGGCTGACAGCAATTCGTTTGGCACAACACCTCTATTTATGTCTTTAATATTTGAGAAATGTTTCACAAAAAGGTCCAATGATTCCAGTCCAGTCAATATACACAGGCTCGCATGCGAGGCCGTGACGTAAGTGCGGGCTACGCGTCCAATAGCAATTTTTTGCGTTCCATACAACAACTTCATATTATACTGTTTATCAAAGCATTGGTTCATATTTTTAATAGTAGACTTGGCTTTATTCGCCCGTTTCTCAATGTGTTCATTGAACGTCATTTTGTTGTCAATTTGCATACCCAAAAGGGACATAACATTCACAAAATCTATACGCGTTCCGTTTATATTAATGTTCACTTGGGGCAAAGTTGAGGCACTCTTGGTTCTCATAAACAGCATTGTTTTAGTTTTGGCCGCATTTAAAATGACGTCATTTTCCTTTCCCCATTGAAAGATACGCCTAAATGTTTCATTCACAACCGTTTCCAAGGCTTGTATATTACTTATGCCCTTGTTTTGTTTCCGGAGACTTTCAAATCTATCCATAGAAGTTGATGGCTTTATTCAATTTATGTAAGAGAAGATTACATACTCAGGGAAGGTGACGAAGTTATTATCCCTGACTCCAGCATTAGGTTACCTTACATTGACAGTCCTTACACATGTGGTTATATATATATAGTATAATATGTATAAATAAAACAATGGTATAAAATAATATGAATTAATTCAGTTTAAGAGAATAAAGTGATAAAAAATAAGGTGATATAAAAAGGGGGTCTTCTGAGAGTACGAAAGTTTCAGAAATTTTTTACTTATTCAAATTTTGTGGTAATTAGAGGAAGAAGTCGTCGTTCCAGTAGATCCCAAAGTTGAGAGCAGCCATTTTACATTTACAATTGCCATTCCTGATGTACCAGTGGTCAACACTAATCTGCGCTCTTTCAATGTCTTCTTGTGTCTCTTCGCCGTTTGCTCGAACGTTTGCACAAATGCCCTCAATCAGAGTCATAGTAGCGGCTGTTAACACCGCAAGGGATCCAGCACTCAGTTGTCTTCCCGCGAGAACACATCTTCAGGAAGTTAATCCATTCATGTAACTAAACTTCATTTCCAGGTGCTCCCCGATTGTTAGTCCAAATACTGTCACTGGCCACAAAATTTGTAAGGTTCTACCGTTCCACGGTGAATTAGGGGCGAACAGCCCCTTGCACAACTGTAGGATGGCCACCAAAATAAGAGTTCGACTTTTAGCCGACATTTTATATATTGAAATATCACTGAATAATACCAAAACACAACTGAAAAGTATTGCCAAAAACATTTTCATAATCAATTTCCCAATAGACGGGTTAAGGCCTTGAAATTTCAATATCTAATAGGTCTAAGGTAAGGTTCAAACCAGTCAACAGTATTTCCAGACACAATATTGATATTGCAGTTATAACTCATAGATGAGTCACTAATACTCTTTAATAGGCGTAAAGCCATTATTTATATTTCCAAAACACCTCATAAACTAAAAGCGCTGGAAGAATGCACTGTCACATTCGCATAACTACAATTAAGACCAAGATCTTTCAGATCTCTCAGAATAATGTTACATAAAATTAAGAATAAAATTAAAAATAAAAGTCATTAATAGATAGATATTTAAAGAGAAGAGAGGAAAATAGTAATACTAATACAAGTGCAGGAGAAAAGCCAATAAATATGAGAATAACCAATAGATATAAAACGAATACAAGGAGGAAAGAAAATAGCGGAGACTGGAGAGGGGTTTACTAAACGGCAAAAGAGATTGTTTAAGGGGAAGCTCTGATACCATCACTGGTTCAGACGACTTGAGCCATTCTTCTCAGCCATTTCAAAGGCCCGATGAATATTATGAGTCAGATATTTAAACGATTTATAATTACTCTCATTTTTTAAGAGATATTCAAAGTCAGTGTTGGTATCACTCATATACATTGGGTCAAGCACTTCACAGTCTTCTAAAGTTTTAATCACTTCACACTCTTTAATTCTGTGCAAAGCGGTGTCTTCGACAGCAATCCCTTTGGTGGCACAGATAATAGAGATCGGTGACAAGACAAATTTCCTTTTGCATCTATACTCATTAAATAATCCATGGCCTGTTATGTATTGATTGGTGACAAAATCAGACTTGAAATGTCCCCAGGTCAGTCTGCGTCTCACATCGGGAATGAAGTCTGGCCTGCTGACCATACTCTTGAGTTATTGACCAGCTTTGAAATTTGTCCAAAAGTATTTCCTTGGCTTTATTTTTAAAAAGAGTCGGATTTAGCGGTAGACTAACTATCTTTGGAGGGCTTTTTAATCCACTACTGTTTTGGTTAACAATACCAACACTTAAGGGGTTATTTTCTGCCATTCTGGTGACAAACACCGCTGTCTGTTCCCTCATATCATAGAGCAACCAGTTCAACTTATTTATAAGCGGGTGCAGGTTTTTAAGGTCATTAAGTCTATGAAAAATGGATACATCTCTGATGAAAATTGTTAGTTCTTTTGGCATTTCGGGTCTATTCTTCAGGATTTTAATTCCTTCAATTATTGCTTGGATTTCAGTGTCTCTAAGGGCCACCTTAACATCATTTCCAAAATTGTACATAACCTGGTCACCAGTGCTATTCACTTGGACCAGTACACAAAAGAGTATTCGTTGCCGTTAGGCTCGTGTTGTATACAATTTTCTCTTCAGTACTGCAAACCGGTGTCCACAGCAGGTTCTTCCTTAGATGAGTCGGAAGAGTGTCGAAGACATTCACATTCCTTCTAATAACTGCCTGTTCTTCACCGGCCAACAACATATCATTGGGCACAACACCACTATTAATTCCTTTAATATTTGAAAAGTGTTTCACTGAGAGGTCCAACGGTTCCAGACCAGTCAATATACATAAACTCGCATGTGAAGCTTTGACATATGCGCGGGCAACGCGACCAAGAGCAACTTTTTGCGTTCTATATAACAACTTCATATTATACTGTTTATCGAAACACTGATCCGCTATTAAGTGGAGGCCATAAACGAGTTGAGTTTGAAACACTTGTCGATACAACAGTTCACTCACTTCAGTTTTAAGGCCATACTTATTGGTCATGAAACGATTCATATTCTTTATGGTGGACACGGCTTTGTTCGCCCGTTTCTCAAGGTGTTCATTGAATGTCATTTTATTATCAATTTGCATACCCAGGAGGGACATACTATTCACAAACTCTATACGCGTTCCGTTCATATTAATATTCACTTGAGGCAAGGTTGAAGCACTCTTGGTTCTCATAAACAACATTGCCTTAGTTTTGGCCGCATTAAAAATCACATCATTTTCCGCCCCCCATTGAAATATGCGATTAAGTGTCTCATTTGCTACCCTTTCCAGTTCTTGAATATTACTAATAGCCTTATTTTGTTTCCGAAGACTTCAAATCTGTCAATAGAGATAAGCACACAAAGATCATCGGCAAAAGCTCGAAGGATCGCCTCTATTGGTACTTCTAATTTTAATAAATCGTCAAAAAACAAGGACCAAAAGACAGGCCCCGAGACGGACCCTTGCGGGACTGATTGGGTATTTTGAACAAATACTTTCAATGATTCTGAAGTTATATGTGATTCTCTGTCCTTTAAATAGTCTTCAATTAAATGGTAAAGATTTTTCGGGCAGCCTTTCGGTAACATGGCTTTTAAAATGTTAGGCATTTCACCAGATCAAACGCCGACTGAACATCAAGAGATATCAATACAGCCATTCTATGTTTATTAGTTCTCATAGGATTCAAGGCCTCTTTACAACTATCCAACACCGGTTTTAAGAGGTATTCTGTACCATGACCAGGCCTGAACCCATATTGGTTCTTGCTCATTAGTGAATTGCCCCAAAGGAACCAGTTTAGCCGAAGCGTTAACAATTTGTCCAAAACTTTGCTTATTATTGGTAACAGACAGATAGGGCGCCAGGACTTATATCCCCGCGCATCATCCGGCCCCTTAGGGATAAGACGTATTCTCGCTTTTTTCAAATATTTAGGAAAAGTACCGAACTTTAGGCAACAATTTAACCACTGCTTAATTAAGTTCTTATAACACTCACAAACCTTTTTCAATATGTCTGATGTAATGAAGTCCAAACCTGGACTTTTATTTGAGGGCAATGATTTAATAACCGATGCTATTTCTTCTTCGGTAAATGGAGGGATATCTTCGGTCAATGATGACAAGTCGGGATCAACCAATGATGACAATCATTCCGCAATTTTTTATATTCTACGGACATAAAGGCCCTAGTTCCCGCCGAGGCTCTGCGCATTGTTGTAAAAAATCTGTTCATATTTTTGCGCATTTGTCCTAGTTGAGGCGAATACCATTTATTATCGAATACAGAATACCTGGATTTAGGGATAGCGATGTCAGTTGCTCTCTTCACCACGTCCATCAGGGCTTCAGTAAATTCATTGACTTTCTGCTTGTCCTTCATATTAACTGCAGAAGCGACTAGCTTTTCCCGTCCCAATTCCAGACATTCAAAAAATAGGTCCCAATTCGCCTTTTTTAGGTTATAAAAATCACTCTTCCCTCTTTGTATTTGAATACCCTTCCCAAAGTTAATCGAAAGGTGCACACAATAGTGGTCACTAAGTGTCTGCCCAGAGATAACCGCCCAATCACTGACCAGCATTGCACCCGAATTGTTCGCAACTGTCAGATCAATAGCTGATTCATTATGCGTTACTTTATTATAATAGGTCATCGCCTTATTGACATTTAAGACCACTAGGTTCCCATTATTTAGCAATTGTTCCCAGTTATCACTTCTAAGAGAATGGTCTGAAAATCTGGTCGCCACAGGTTTGAAGTTTGACCAGATGGGACTATGAGAGTTACTGTCACCTCCAAAAATAAGCGGACACGCACTGAATTTTCTTGAAATTCTATCAATTAATAACAAGTCACTTGTGTTGTCTCCCTGGCCATGATAAAACTAGGTCAAATAAAACGGTTTACTAAATCTCCCAATCACTGATACAACCATCATATCAGCAGAACTGTACTCATTCATAGGTGTGAACTTTAAGTATTTGAACCTTTGCAATACAACTACTGCTGCTCTGCATCGTGTGCTTCTCAGTCCCACAAAATATAGGATGACGTCCTTATCAGTAAAACCAACATGTACATTATCAGTATTTGAGTAGGGGGGTTGCTGTACTAATAAAATGTCTATTTTCTGCCCTTTTGCAAAAGTTACTAATTCATTACTGTTCTCTACACCACGAAGACTATTCACTTGCATTACTCTCAACCTTTCGTGTCCTTTATTAGCCATTATTTATAATAAGTCCTTCTTCATCTTCAGGTTTCTCTTAAAACACGGGCAGTCTTTTGATCTGACCGAGTGACGGACATCCACTCTCGCGCCGATATTTCTGACCTCTCTGTTATACAGTATACAGGCGGCACACTTTTGGGCCTCTCTATCATTTGCATTTGTGCAGATCACTGTCCTTACCTTTGTTTCAGAATTAACGGTACAAAACTCATGATTCTCCGCACAATGAGAGCAGGTGACTGGTCTCTGACACACAAGTTCTCGACCTTTGTATGCGACATGTCCATATGCATGACATCTGAAGCATTGCGTAACTTCAAAATAGTCTTTTACTTGCACACAAATAACACCAAATCTCAATCTATCAATGCCTTCCAATAACAATTTTCTCAGCCCTTCAGCTTTAGTTCTGAGAATCACCCCTTTAAAGCCCCCTCTTGGTCTTTCTTGCCTGGTCACCTCAATATCGTTCGTAAACTGCTCAAGACTCGTATATGTAATGTTCCTATCTTTGATATTTTCCCAAATCTGATTCAATATCTGATCCTCAGTTTCCCATTCAGAGTCAATAGGGACAGTAATTCTGAGGCGTGGATCGCTCTTTTGGACCTCTCTGACCATAAACTTGGTTCTAAATTCGGGGTTGCTTTCAAGCGCTGTCTTAACAGTTGCGGCCATAGTTTCCGAGTCCACTTTCAAAACCCATTTGTCATTCGCGGCCTCTTGTACCGAGCTCAGATAAATGCTCGAGTTTCCCAACGCTTGCTTTAATTGTTCATTCAGTTGACTTCTGTTCACACGGCTTTGTCCTCGCATTGGTTGCAGAATAATTGGTTCAGCCATTTTTACTTTTGGTACCACAGGCTGAGGAGCCGCCATTGCAGCATAACTGATGCTCGTTGTCGGGGGTGCCTTCTTCAATTCCGAGATCTCTAAGGTCAATGCAGCCACCGTTTTCCCCAATTCTGTGCAGTTCTCCTTAACAGTCTTCATCTCCTCATTCGTGGCTTTATTCGACTGATAAATGCCATCCATAGCTGTTGCGACTTTAGTGAGGACCTTATAAATATCTTCACTCGGCTTCAATGTGACCCTCAGGAGGTCATTATATCTTTCTTCAACATATTTGTCCATATATAAGATCGCCGCATCCATTGTCTCGCTATAGGCTTCCACCAAAGCGTTCATAGCGCTCTTATTTTCCTTACCCAGATTTGTCTTAGCAATCCCAAGGATAAGGGCGTCTTTTGCGTCAACAATATTATTCGTAAGTTCCGTCATATCGGGCCTCATCTTAGCTATTGCCGCCTGTGTGTCAATCATGTCCTTCTGCATTGCCGCAACCGGGTTCTTCTCGCCCTGTGAGCCGCCAGGCATGGCTCTCCAATCGAAGTACGCCCACTTTTGCAAGAGTATTCGCTCTAATTTCAGTTAATTATCTGTAAGCGTATTGTAATTAATACTACACTAATCAGTTTTATATACGCTTATGATTAAATCAGAACCAATAAAATTTACAATTAAAATCAAATTAACTTAACTAAAATTAAAATTAAAATTTTTGGCACACCACAAGCATACAAACTGTCGATGAAAGGAGCAAAACATGTGATTCGATATATCCGTATAAATTTTTTTAAAGACTCAATTCCTAAGTTTGAGTTCAATATTCATCACTTCATTAATATTAAAATATTTCGGAATATGTTTATTGAATCCTAAGTTCAAT
>JAQFZI010000742.1:0-13217 GCA_034695605.1 Eupelops occultus
ATTCTAAGTCCGAATTTTTGATGAATCCACAAAAAACTTATCTGATAACCAAAAAGTTATGAAATTATTTGCATAAACAATACTTCCAAATTCCAAGGTTTTGACATTGAAAGCTTAGTATATAAGGCGAAGACATTCAATCACTTTTCATGAGTTTAAATACTTGTAATTAGTTTTAATTATTAAAATAAAGTTTTTCTTTTAAAACTTATTTCTTGTGTTCTTCTTCTTCGTTGGAACCGTTGTCGACAGCCGCCTAAGAAGTAAGTCCCTTCACTTATTCCGGCTTTAGCCGGCCAGACAGTGGTGGTGTGTACCCTGTCTGGCCGGGCATTCTTCTACTCAGCTTCCGACGACGTTTGGAACCGTTCTTCGGCGACACGTGGCGGACGACTCGGTTTGGCATCGGATGGCATCTGCTGGTCGGGAGTACGACTCAGGATGGCTACGATGAGTCCGTCACTATCGTCGGCTGAAGAGTTGGAGTGGTGGGGACCGGTTCGGCCTTGTGTGGATCAGCGCGCCATGGTTGGCTTTAGTGGGCACAACCGCCCTCAACAATGGATGGATTGGGCACGACCGCCCTTAGCATAGGATGGATAGGGCACGACCGCCCTCTACAACGGAATCTCTGGTCCGTTACAACTCTCTGGTCCGTTACAACCCCTTGGACCGTTACATTGGGATCCGCACGGGATGGCTGATTCGGGCTCAACCACCTCTTCTCTTCAACAATATAATCAAAGAAAGCCATTTATTTTAATCTTGTTAATGTGAACATCTTCTAACAAGTTTTTTATGAAAAGGGAATTCTACCATAAAAATGATTAATCGCTTTTAGGGAAACTTTAAAATAAAAGGAAAACAATGAGAAAGGGTTTGACTCAAAAATAGACTGAAAGAAAATTCGGATTAAAAAGGGGTTAACTTCTCAAACATCCTATGAATGGATTAAAGATAAGAAAATGTTTCTCACAATTGTTAAGACTCTAAACTTGTTCTGAGAAATTCAGTGCCGATCACAAATTCAAACTCTGATTAAAACCAATAATAAAATTTTAAAAACCCTATAATTTGGAGCAAATTTTTCTAATTAGTGAGAAAAGTGTTTGTATTTTAAAGAGATTTAAAGTCAAAAACCTTTTGTTAAAAATATTGAATAAAGTTTTAAATTAAAACTGTAATCAAAAACTTAAAGTAAGGCTCGGATTGCAGTAAAGCATGTGTTTTGACTTCAGACAGAGTTCAGTGTCGTATGCATTGGTTTTGGCGTCAGATATATTTGCATTTGTTATTAAACTCTGTTTATTGCTCGACATTTGAGGTCTATTTCCCACTTTTATTATTGAAAATAAATTGTATTTCTTTGAATTGTTTTGAATATAATCACACTTTCATTGGATTCATCGCTATTTTCTTCAGTTTTCAGATTTTGAGCCCAATTAACATTATTTTGTTAAAAGTTGTTTCCCACAGAATATGTGGGTCTGACTCATATGATGTGACCTATGATTGGATTCAAAGATATCTTTTGAATGCTGTGTCCAAACATTTAAAGATCAGTTGTTGTCTGAATGTGTGTACAAACAGTCAGAAAGAGTTTTCGTTTACATTTATTTGATCTCAAAGTGAAAATAAGACAAAAATGTTTGCAAAAAATTTTAGTCAAATTCCTGTCTTTTTTGCTGACAATCATCAGAAGACAAGTCCGCCGAAGAAGAGGACAAAAGAGCACCAGACAAGACTTCAGCGGCAGAAGGAATCTCGATATGAAATATTGTGTCGAAGACGATTCAATCCATCAAAAGTTTGGGGCGACGGACACTATTTTGATGAAATCGGTTATCATTCCGATGAAAGCGAAGACAGAAGCCTTTCCCCCTATAACTTGGACAAGACTAGTCCAGATGATTTACTGGATGCTGTCGACTTATGTGAACCGTTCGGTTGGAGTGAATCCAATCTTAACACTGCTGTCAGTGAAGTCTTATTTCAGTTGGAGCTCAACTCCGATTGCTTTGAAAGCGATGTCATTAACGAAATGGTAAACTACTTCTTCTCAACTGAAGTATTGAATAAAATGTCGACTTTTATTGGTTCTAAAGGTATTTCTTCATCAATTCAAGTGAGTCTAACTTTTAAGTCTTGGATTCGGTTTAATAATAGTTTATTCTTTAGTTTAAAATAATGAAGATGTATGAGGAACTGTTGGCCATAATGAGTCTGTCCAATCAGTTGATTGTGAATCTGATAAATTCTTCAATGATTCCTAAATTGATTCATTTAATAACCTTTGGAAGTGAGGGTTTAGTCGAGAAGTCACTCCATCTGCTTATGTTTTCTCTCGAAATGAACTCTTCGGCCATACTTTTCACTCATATCTTGAGTTTGGGTATTATTGATGTAATGACAGTCAGAGCAGAAGCGCTTCAATGGAAGACACAAAAAGCTAATTCACTGGACTTGAAGTCTAATCGACGACAGTTGATCTTAGAGAAGAGCTTCTCAATTGTGGCCTCTCTGCTGTTCCGGCATTTCGCGAGAACTGCCTATCGGTTATTTGCCTTTGATATGGATGACAGCCTAAGAGTCCAACTTATGGCTAAAATGACACCTCTTCTAAATCGATTAATGGCCTGTCCTGACTTCTTAGTTCTTCCGCCTGCCATCGATTGTCTTCGAGTATGTGCGGAAAGAAAGGATCCGTTCATATGTTCGGTTATTGTCGAAAGTTTTGCTCAAAATCTTTTGGTAATGTCTGACATAAACGAAGAACCGATTGCTTTCGCTATTCTTCGAGTATTTAACACTTTAATGGCAGCCTATCCTCAACTCTTCGCTGTCGGCGACTTTGGCTCAATCCTTATTTATTGTTTGGACAGAATTATTAAAAAGGGGAGGAATAATCGATTAGAAGCAGAAATGATTCAAATTATCGAAAGTATAAGTAAATGGATTAATATGGAAGTCATTAATATGGAGGCAATCAGACAATTATCTTATCAGATGATTAACTTATTATCACTAATATACAAATCTGGCGATCGATTCAATCAAATAATTGCCATTCAATCCATTGAAACAATTTTATGTAAATATTCTTTTGAATCATTTGTCAAACTCTTGATTAAGTTTGACATAAAAGATCTCATCAAAGAGTTAATGCTTTCTAATGATAGACAGCAACAAATCGCTTTCAATATTATCGCTCTTATACTCAATATTCTGAGCGATTCCTTTAATGTTATACCCGAAGAAGTAGAGAAAATTAAAAACCAATTGTTTGGCAAAACCTCTGAAATATACTATTGTTTAGAAAAGCTATCGTTTAAGACACACAACCAGTTTATGTCGAACAGAGCTAATACTCTTCTTCAACAAATAGATGGCAAACTTGGTATAGATGAGGACATATCACTTGTGCCCAAAATGAATGAAAGTGGATTTGTTTTTGGCCTTAATTTTTAGTTTCCCGACTATAATCCCGACCATTTTCATCTGTGAATAAGAGCCGGTTCTTTTCAAAATCATATATTTTTAATTAAGAAATTAATCTAAAGATCATTTCTTTTGTATATTCTGTTGAAAATTACGATATTTTATTGATTTTAACACAATCTTAATAAGTTTTAAAAATAATTGTTTAAAGGAAAGCCATAACCAGTGTCTCATAATTGGTTTGCAATACATTTGTCATAAAAATAATATATTTTTAGCTCTGGATTTGAAAATTTTCAAATAATTTTTTGTTTTTCTAAACTTTTATTTTAAATATTACTGTAACCGATTGGACACTACGTTTGGGTGTTATAATTCATCAAGGAGGGGGTGTTATATATTGATTACTGATTATTGATTACACCATAGCAACTATTCATAGTTATTGAAAGCTATAACACTAGGGTTTGATTTTTGGGTTTTTCACAGTATTTTTTGCAAAAAAAGTTTCAAATTTTTATTTGTTTTTTATGACATTTCTTTCATTTTAATTAAGAAAATTTGGTTTAAATGTCTTTTAATGCTTTAGAAGACATATCAATAAAAACTAGGGTGTTATAACTCATCAACGAGGAGGGGGTGGTGTTATGTACTGATTACTGCAACTAGCAAAGTTTTTCAAAAACAGGTTCCAATAATAACACCCGGGGCGTAGTGACCAGTCGGTTACGATAAATAAAAATATTTGTTCATTAATTTTAAGTAAATTAAGACATAAATTGAATCAAAAGGACTCATAATTTATTTGAATTTCACTTTTATTTTTTACTCAATTTTATAAACATTTGATAAATACTTTTTTGAAAAAAAAAACTATTTTTGTAAAATCTTCATAATTTTTTAATAAATATTTTCGACAAAAGATTTGTTTAATTCTCTATAGTTTTGCAGTCATTTTAAAGGATTAAAATATTTCAAGCAATAGATTCAAAACCATTAAGAATTAAATCAGAGCTTTTTGATAGCCTTTCCCATTAGAAGGAAGGTTAGTAATCAAAGTATAGACCGAAACAAATAAAATTAAATCAAAAAAAAAAATATTTATTAAACTTTCAATATTTGCCAATAAAAGCGTATTTATATACAAAAGATTTTAAAGATTTCTAAATATTTTTCAATAGAAAAGTTTAAAAAACATTTGTTTACAATATTTAATGCATTATTTGATGATCTGATGTATAAATGCAGACAATATTCAGTATATTTAACCAAAAATCAATTAAAATATTCTCTAATGGTTTGGTTTAAGATTAGGCTTTGATGAGCTCAAGACCAGCGGGTAAACCCTTGACATAACCACCTTTTACAACACCAGCAGGGCTTACTAAACCTCCATTAAGACCCAGACCAGTGCCGATCAAACCTCCATTGAGACCATAACCAGTGCCGACCAAACCTCCATTGACAAGACCAGCTCCGACTAAACCTCCATTGACAAGACCAGCTCCGACTAAACCTCCATTGACAAGACCAGTTCCCACTAAACCTCCAGTTCCTACGAGGCCACCTCTGACCAAACCAGCGCCGATCAGACCACCGTTAATTCTGTTGATTCCAGTGGTGATAAGACCACCAGCATAAGCAGGTGCTGCAACAGCAACTCCGACTGGAGCAGCAACAGCGGCAACTGCTGGAGCAGCGACAGCAGCCACTCGAGCCACTGGGGCTTCAGCAGCGATAACCTTTTGGTTTTGTCCTCTGGCCACCAGAGAGTGAACTTCTTCTTGGACGGGAAGGATCTCTTGAGTGATACGACGGAAGGGAACAATAGTTTCGCGCACTTCTTGTACGACGGGTTTGACCACTTCGTGGATAAGTCTGTCGGGCTCTTCTTCAGAGGAAGTTCGCTCAACAATACCAGGTCTGCCGGGAATGTGAACCTGGTTGACATTGACTGGACTGGACTGTGATCGGAACTCAATGTTGACGGGAAGAACATTGGGCTCAATGACCAGAGTTGAGGGTTGAATAACATCTGGAGAGGTGGGCACATCAATGACCTGTTGAGTTCGGATGGTTTGGACGGCAGCGGCTACGGGACCAGCATAAGGTGCAATGCCTGTACCAATTCTGGTCAGAGCAAAATTGGAAAGGCCAGTGCCGTAATATCCAACACCAGGACCAGCTAAACCAATACCAGCTAAGCCAAGACCACCAGTAATGCCACCAGCAACAGCAATGGGAGCTGCTCTAGCTAATCCAAGACCTAGACCAGTTCCAACCAGTCCAGTACCAGCATATCCAAGTCCAAGTCCACCATTGACTAGACCAGTACCAACCAGACCCTTACCGATCAAACCAGTACCAGCAAGTCCAAGTCCACCAGTGCCAATCAAGCCATTGCCAGCTCCAATCCAAGAACGACCAAGAGGAGGTGCGGCCAATACTACGCTCAGGCATAAAGCGAAAATAAATAACTGTAAGAAAAGAACAAATTTAAAAACTTATTTAAACAAACTTTTAAGCTTTGATTTGCTCTAGCTAGTATTAAATAATATATGATTATTTGCTCTAGCAACTTTTAGAATTGAATTAAAATTTAAGGCATTTCTCATCTTTTCAAATAAGGCTCAAAATTAAAGGACAAAGAAATAAGTGAATATACCTTTGAGTACATTTTTGATTTTTAGAAAGACTACTGTTTTTGCCGCACAACCGATCGAATGATGAGTTCTCACAAATAGAGCCCACTTTTATACTAAGAACAGTTTATCTTTCAGAGAGTTAATGAAAATTCAAGTTCTCATTGAAAGCTTATGACGAAAAAAAATTTAAGGTTAGATTAGGTGTGAGTTTCAAAGAAAGATTTGGATATCTATTGCGTTAAAAAAAGGGTAGGATTTTAAAGACTACTCTCAATAGTGAGAGTAATATCTGATAAGTTCTTCTGATGGGACTCAGATGTGGGACAGCTTTAAAGCTGACATCAATTTCAATATCTTTTTACACATTAATCGTGTAATTAATAAATTGAGGGATGAGTTAATTCACTTTTTTTAAAGAACTGGGAATTGATTTTCTGATTAGATTCCGATTAAGACAGTGGTGACAACAGTTTCACTTTCTATGGGGGCTATACAGCACCTGTCAATAGGGTATTTAATTAAAAGTAATTTTCTAAGCAATTAACAAAAACCCATTGATTTTTCGTTGACTCCAGGGATTAATGAATGCTCTTGCAGATTTGAAAGTTTCGAGTCTTCCCTCTGCACATCACTGGTTCTGAGTATTTTTTGCCAAAACCAAAATAAATATAACGAATTTTTTTTCTTTAATTGAGGCCAATGTGAAGACATATGTGATTATATGTGAAGCTATACTCAATTTTTTTATTGCACCAAAATTCGAAGATTTTGTGGCAATTAAGGCCACTTTCAAATTAATTTTGATTACCAGGTATTGCATTATTGATTTGTAGAACATTTCCAATGGTAATGAATATTCTTGAAGTCATGATCTTATTACTTATATGTCCTAGCTACTGTATTAAAAATTTTGAATTTCATTTTAATGTTGTTTATCAATAATTTTCAAGTCATTCAAAATATTGTTTTTCACTTTAATATTGAGGGAAAGAAAGAAAGAAAGAAAGAAAGAAAGAGAGAGAGAGAGAGAGAGAGAGAGAGAGAGAGAGAGAGAGAGAGAGAGAGACTGAAACGTGAATTAGAATTCAGGATATTTTTAGTTTGAATTTAATTAAAAATTTTATTTGAAAATAAATAAAAGATTACATTATATTATAATTACATTTATATTAATCAAAGATTAAATTATTTTCATTATCGAAACAATTTTTCAATAATTTCCTTACTTATTGCACAGAATAAGCATTAGGTCTATTGAAAGGAATTTGTCAATAATTTATTAAAATGATTAGAAAGAGGAGAATAATTTAATCACTGATTAATTTGATCAAAAAAAGTGTCGACACATTTAAATCACAATTTTTATATCAAAAACCAATGGTTGTGCTGTCTTTAAAATAGTTAGTTGTGCTGTTTAACGTAGAATTAGTGAATGATTCCCCATCTATTCGGGCATTTATGTCATCAATTGAATTGAGAAAGGTAAATGCTGCGGCCATCAAACAATTACCTAGTACATCAGCCAATGCGGACGTGAACGGTATGGCCGAGTTGTCCGGGTTGATATGTCTTTTCCAGGCCCATAGAACACTGACATAAGCAAGGTAAAGTAGTATAGCTATCTGTGCGATCACTGCTATCAAATATGACAATACGAAGGGAACAGTGAACACAAAATTAGCTTGCCAAAAACGAATTATCACTAAATAAAATATATGAGCTGGCACAGTGATGGCCAGAAGCAACCGGGCCATTCTAGCGTGCACATCTGTCAAATGAACATTGCTTGTTTAGATTTTGTAAATAAATGTTAAGATTATTATTTACTTCCTCCAATGAAAGGGAACAGTGGATGAACACAATATTTGGGGTCAGTTTTGGGCAATTGTCCTTTGGGTGCCGTTTGGTGTAAGAAAGTGGAGATACGACTCGTCTGAATACCCACTAAATTACTTCCGATTCCTATATATTGATAATAGAATTACTTTAATATTTTGTAATTTATTGCATGTTATATATGCGTGAAAGGTCATTTTTAAGGATTATACTGATGATTAAGAATTAAATAAACATGTTATTGATTTAAAACTTCATGGATCAATCTTTTACTAATGGATTATAATTAAAATACTTTTTCCTCAACTTTTTTTGGATTAAATATTGAATAGTTTTTTCAATATTTTTCAAATCATTGAAATTTTATGATATTTGTATGACTTTTCCTCAGATCTAATCTCTGAAAATGTTTTCCATTGAGATCTTGAGGCAAAATTGATCTAATCTCAAATATGATAGACTGTAGTGACGAGCAATGGATTTATAATTGACTTAATCCAAAAATGGAAATAATTATTAATTTTTAATACCATTGACTAATGGCTGAAATGTAGACATAACATCATATTTGTCGAAAGCACTTTCCATCACAAGACCACCCGGTTGTTCAATGATGACTGCGCCAAGAATCGGTGTCCATCCGGTCAGAATAACAGAGCGGGTGTACCGATTCTTTCTGGCGATATATCCAAAGACTGGAGAGGAGAGCATTAATACTCCGAGTATGATATAACTGATCCAATCATTTCCATTCCTACACTGTTTGTAGAAGGAGTCACTGATGAGGGCCAGTATTGTTATGGTACAGACATCACCCATTGAAGCCGCAATCGGTGTCGCGATGTTGTCTAACAAAATATTGGTCAGAATAAAAGCGCTCAGAATTAAAAAATAAGTTTTACTAAAATTTTGTTTACAACCAAAAAGTGAAATTCATTTACTCGTATTTTACGTCAAGTATTTTTAAATGCGTGGTTTGACCATGATTAATAATTCATTTCAAAATTAGCAATGACCAAGCTGGCTCTGAGTCAAAAATCGATTTGTACCTAGTTTTTATCTGTCTATAGAAATAATGTAAGCTAAAAGGGAGTTGTGTTACCCCTTGGCTATCCCTAATAAAAATACAACTAATTCCTTATCAAATTGAATTAATTATAGATTATTCTTGCTAAATTTAGCTTTAATTTCTTTAAGAAATAACAATTAACATGATGAATTTACGACATCTCATGATTTGTCATATGACAGCTATTTTGAAAAGATTTATTTATTGAATTTAAATGCAATTAAATGTGCTTGCTCAAACAAATTGCTTACGCAATTATTCGATTCTAATCAAAATGGATTACTTTAATCCTTACAATCTATTCTGCTTGGTAATTTAAGTGAAGAAATGTTATTATAGAGATTACACTTTAATCCTTTTGGCGATAAATAAAATTAATTTAATTTTTCAATTACTAAATGAAATCAGTTTATGAATACTACTCTTTTTGCACAGCATAAGAGTATGACGAAATTGAGGTCAACAGAAGTAAAACCCATTTTTTCTCTTAATTATCTCAAACTAAACAAGCATTTGATGAGTAAAAACAGTTTTATGAAATCATTATATCGAAGAATAATTGGTTTGAGACAACACTCGGATTAGTTACTGATATTTAATTAGGTTTTGATTTGTCGATAATCAATAATAAATGTCAAAACACTTTATTTACTTTTGAAGTCATATATATTTATTCTAATAATAATAATGTAATGATTTTTTTGCGATAAACACTTAAAGAAATAGTGAATAGATTTCAGCCATTTATCTATTGATTCAATTCAATGATAAATAATTATCACTAAATTGGAAGCAAACAAAACAATTGAAGCAAATGATTAAAAATGTCTGAAGTGTGCGAATAATTAGATAATAAAGTGATAATTTTAAAATTTAGATATCTCCTTGATTAAAATTCATAATTGCTTATCATTAATTGATAAATTGAATTAATGAGAAATTCTAAGAATTACAAATTAATCATTTTTAACCCTGGGCATTATCATTTAGAACCATGTGAAGTTAGATCCGGGATGTAGCTGACTAATTTTAATATACATGTACAATTGAAAGATTAATTAAAATGGAAAAATACCTGGGTTAATGTTGACTCTTCTGGCGATAATTATAACCAAACTGATAGCTGTGGCCAACAAAGCATTTGCGACAACACTTGTGGCAACAGAACTGGCGCACAACAATAGGATCAGTTTTGATATTTTAAGACCTATTTTGTCTTTAGCACCGGTCGTGTAATACATTCCTAATGATGCAAATGCGGCAAAGAGTCCAACAGCAGAGGCCTGACATAACACTACTGCAGAATTGCCGATAATCATAGACTTCAATTGGTCCCACTTATCAAGTGTTCCCAAATTGGCATGAGTGGATAGTCGTGAGGCCAGAGTGGTCTCAATATTGCCTATCAGTCCCAAAAAGGATGGAATCATGATAATCAATTGAGGAACAGCTAAAAATGCGGGCCATTTTTGTACATTGTTTAGAACAATACCTGCACCAACAGATCCAAAGCCTGCTATAAGGAATGGTATTATCATCTGTTTGAGAACATTCCAAGAGGATTGCATAACAGGCTCTCCCAATGTAGGCTGTTCTAGTTCTAGCTCTAGAGGCTCCTTCTTCAGCGAATCGTTATCATTGATGAGGACAGGGATACTAATAATTAATTCATTAGAGTTTTCATTTTCAGATTCCTTTATAGTCGGAGGACTGACAACTTTGATCCCATTGGAACGGAATGAGGGAAACTTTGTATTATGCTCTAGACTTTTTCGCCGGATCACACGTATATGTAATTCTTGGGGCTGTCCATCACTACCATTACTCAGTTGCGGACCGGCTTCACTTATCCGCCGCTTTAAGACATTTTTGGAATTACCGTTTTGGTGTTGTATATAACTGTCTAAAGAAGCACTCCTTTGTCTGTAAAAATTTGGTCGATATATGCTTTCGGGAACATTATGTTCACTATCATTATCAGAGTTTTGATCCATGTCTTCAAATTTTTGGATAAAGTTTCTTAGAAAAAATATTCTCACTTTTCTTCACATTCAAAGAATTGAAGAATTTATGTCTCGATTCAAGTCTTGTATAAAATATAAAAGTGTTGAACAGTCTGTTTGTCACAACAAGTACTCTCAATAATAGTCTGGTGCCGACAATTATCGAGAGTTACTGTCTTTAAATACTATTCATTAGATAAGAGACAGTTCTTTTTGTTTTAGTTGAGTATTGTTTGAACAACAGATAAACGTAAGAAAAAACTTATGATTCAAATATTAAAAATTAATTTATTATCATTTAATCTAAAAGAGTTTAATAGACGGAACGCACAGCCCTTGGGATAATAACCTGTGCCCAAGAATAACTACGTGAACATAATCAGAGACACTTTAGTTTTAAACTTTGAGACTTTATTTGAGTTTCGTTTCGCTTAAAATCAATAATGAGTTTTACATTTGATTTATTGTTTGTAACTAATTATGTATTACTGCCTATTGTTGTTTTTAGTCTGTTGTCTCAAATTGAATAGCAAGTACATTTTTTAAAACTAATTTATATTTAATTATGTCTAGTGCATAGCGCACGGGTAGTTTTCCTCTGTTCTCAAATCAAACAACTTTTTTTTGACTCGTCATTGATTTCAAACATTTTTTTCTTTTATTTCTTTAATTTAATTCAGACTTTATTCCAATTAAATTACATTTGAATTGTTTTCATTCAAATATCCGAATCAATCGCAGGTCTCTCCCTTGACTCTTGACGTATAGAGTACCTGAAGGTTAGATATGGTGTGACAGAAATCTTTGCACAACTGAGCAAATAATAGAGCAGGAATTCCTATTTAAACAATTAGCACAATTCTGTGCAATACTTTCAATGAATAGTAAATTGTTATCATTTCTAAGCGTTTTTTGTTTTGTTTGAAAATCTCAATAATTTTCTGAATTTATATAAATTTCTATTATTCTGAAGGTTTAAAAACAATTTTATTATAAAATCTATTTTAAAGTCATTTGATTCCAGTTTTGTTTGAAACGCATATAAAATATAAAATCTCATGGCTTATAGCAATTCATATATTGAAAGGTGATTTTCGATAATAACTAGATTAATAATAAGAATAAAGAGATAGAGAAACTTGCCAGTTGTTATTTATTCGGTTAAAATATTCCTGTATCTAATCATTTGAATACAAAAGTAAAATAACAAAATTTTTAAACATATCAGAAAAATATGGTCTGAAAAATGATATATAAATTGAAATCTAATAAATGCAAGTACAGGAATGGACAAACTACGACAAATTAGGTAATACTTTCAATCTTCAAACCCTTCACAGACCTAGTTATTAGGATATGGTATCTGTCCATTGTCATAAGATTAAAATTTATGAATTTTTCATATGGGGGTAGTTTTGAACAGAAACTAAGGCAGGGGATACCTCAAGACAAAAAAGGAAGTATTTAGGCTATACCTCCGTGCACATCCCTGATGTAAATGTAATAGACATCAGATTTCGATAGACCAGGATTAAGATATGACATTCTTCGCCTTTTTAATGGAAGGGTATAACCGCTATCAACTACTCATTAAAATCAAAACCAACTTTCCTAGAATTTTACAAAATTCCAGGATTTATATAAATTGCTAACAAATTAATCATTGCTTTCATTTGAGACAATAATTCTCTAAATTAAATAACATTTATATCCTTTTTGTTTTGATAAAATTCAAAGCATTCTTGTCTTATCTTGGTAAATGTCAATGAAATAAATAAATATAATAAAGTAATTCACACCTTTATTATTAAATAATCAAAGGATTTGTTGAAATACAAGTAATTGAAATATCAAAAGTCATTTAAGATATTATTAAATAATTATTTACAATAAATTGATTTAAATATAAACTGTGCTTATCTTTTATGTCATTTGTGGTATAATTTATTAATTATGAGAATTATTGCAATTAATTATAACTTTTTATTTGATATTTATTTGAAATCATTTTTGATAAACAAATGGAAAGAAAATAATAACATTTAGTGAATAATATTTCATTAAAAGACAGTTTTTTCTTAAATTTATTAAATATTAAATGTAATCCTTTTTTAGACAATATTTGTCATCAGTTTGTCCTCTGATTTGATTCGTTTGAGATCTGAATCCGGTTTCGATTCGAACTTCGATTCGATTTCATTAGTATTTTGTTTGCATTCTTTCAAA
>JAQFZI010000743.1:0-13211 GCA_034695605.1 Eupelops occultus
ATACAAACAAATCAATGCAAATGTTTCTCACATTTTCTGACGAAACTCTTCAATAAATAACGTTTTCATTGAATTGTTTAAACTTTAATTCTGCATAAATTGGTTGTACATAAAACAGAGGCAAAGAATAAAGGTGTTGAACCCAAACTTTAAAATTATTGAACTTACTCATCAACTAATGTTTTCAATATAAAAATATGCATTATTCACCAAGTTCAAACACGCTTTTTTCTTTTCGACTGTACCAACTTATTTGCCAACTAGATAACCCTAGATAACTCACTTTTTGTCCCATTCCAGTCACTTGGAAATACCAAAAGAATACCTGTTTAGTGAAATAATATCTCTAACTATGCTTGTTACACTATGCTTGCTCAACGTAGGCTTAATAAAAAAGTTATAATTTTAAAAAAGTAAGGTATAGTTCACTATAATATAGTGAATTAAATACTATAATGAACTATACCTTACTATTTTAGAACTATAACTTTTTTATTAAACCTACGTTGAACAAGCATAGGTTACACTATTATATACTTCTCTATAAATAAGCTAGGTACAATATGGTCCCGATTTACAACATTCGGATTTAAGGAAATTTCGATATAAAGGAAAGAATTTGACTGCACAGACCCTTTCTATGTTTACTAAATTACTATAATGTAAATGTGATCGGATATAAGGGAACTTTTAACTCAATTTAAGGAAATTCTCGAAATAAGGCAATGATATTAAAAAAAGTAAAGAATAGACATATAGTATACTTCGACATAAAGGAAAGTCATATGAGTTGTAAATCAAACAAAAATTTCGATGGAATAGCAGTTAAAAGCATTTTTAACTTTAATATAATTAAGTCTAAAATTTAAAAAAATAATTAAAGAGTTTTATTTAAATGGCCACTGGAGCACTCGGACCTTGGCCGTCACTGGTCTAAATGTCATCTTTAATAAAACGGTTTTCCTTGTTAAACTTATTTGCAAAATATTTATTTATTTATATACGTATTTGAAAGAAAAGAAGTTGTCTTTAATTAATAAAACTTTATTTAAAGAGAGAATAAAATTGATTTTTATTGGAAAACAAAATAACAGTAAAAATAATTAATTTGGACCTTTCGACCAAAATTCGTTCATATAGTGAGAGGTAATTCTAAAATTAGTGTTTAATACTTCTTTTGGTAATGAAAATATTGGTTTGAAATACAATCAGGATAATTTATAAATGCCATGAGCAATGATATACAGATAAGCAAAATGAAGGCTTTTTATCTTAAGGGTCATTTTGAATTAGTATCCATCCTTGCCTTTAGACATATAATCTTATTTATTTTAGATCTATAATTGAATAAAAATCTATTAAACGGACAAATATTTGTGTAATTAATAGGAATAACTGATTTATGAGAAGATTACCTCTAAGTCAGAAAGTCTCTAAAAACTGTCAAATATTTTGTACTTTAAATTCATTGGTATTTAAGAGGAAGACTTGAGTGACTTTTAATTCTAGACCTCATCTGAGTTCCAAAGATTGCACTTTTCTTTAGGATTCATCGGACAATTTTCTGGACAATTGAAAGCTTTTGAAAATTGCTTTGAATTGACTAAAACTTAAAACAAAATTTATGGTAAGAATTAAATTTGATTTAAAACCCAAGATGTTTACCTCCATTTGCACGATATTTGCCGGGGCTGTGGTCATCGTGAAGGCTCTTTCGATGACCCTCATCACTGACTACTTCACACCATATTTGTGCGTATTGTATAAAAAATAATTGGTCTGTATTATAGTTTGTAAGTCCGGGTAATCGAAGAGAAGATTGATGTTGACTGAGCTTATATGCGGTATACGACTGTTGCAAACCCGCAAAATCGCAGATATTCTCTTCAAGAGTATGATTGCCGTTCAGCTGTAAATTGTCTTCAAATTAGGATAAAATAAATATAAATTTCAAAACAGTTTACGTATTCATCGGTGGACTCAACAGAATATTGTGAGAATTGGTTCGCAAAACATTTGGCATTTTCTTTGAAAACTTTATTGACTTCTGGTGTCCACCAATTTGTTCCATTCGGGTATTTCATGAACTTTCGTGAATCACTACCCATCGAATGAGCGATTTCGTGACCGATTACTATTCCTAAAGTGGCAAAATCCAAATACCTAGGCAAAATTTAGAAAAGAATGATTATAAATTGTTATGAAAAGCTTGAAAACTGGTTATACCCAGGTCTTTCTAAACTGATGAGTGGAAATCGGAGTATCCCGGGCGGCATAACTGTAATACAATTGCATTTAGTTATCAATTTTAATGAATGAAAAGATTATTACTAATATTATTATTGATTGAATCGTAATATGCGTTGGCTATTAGTGGCTGAATAATCCAATCTTCTTCTGGATCTGCCAAACGATTTAGTTTTTTCAATTCGAGTAAGACTTGGTGTTTGGCCATTTTAAATATATTTGCTATCAAAACATCCTGTGAATCAATATCCAAATCTTGATAAAGTTTGTCAACTTCTGTTTCATTAGTCAGAAGCTTAGGAACTCCTATTTTGCTATCAATACTATTGACTCGATTTTTGAAATTAGTTTTGATTTCGTTTGAGTCCAACCATTGCTGCGAATCGATTATGAGATTAAACGCATATTTTGTTTGATTTATTAAATTATTAATTTTATCAACCATTGAGTCGAGGGCTTGACTTTTATGTTGAAGATAGAGTACTATTGCCGGCACATCCATTCCCTCACTGACTACATGAACGCATTCTTTCCAACGAGATAGAAATATTCTGGATGTCCCGCTTGGATCTCCAGTTTCTACAGATAGGTCGGGCACTTTAACCCTAAACTCTGAATAGCTTCTTCTGAAATGAGGCCCCAAATAAGGCAAATATCTGGCAATAAAAGTCCAGCACAAATAATTGTCGACCGTCTTTAAAGAATATTTCTCTATTATTTTCATGAGTTGAGACAAATATTCTTTACTATTAATTAATATTTCATTCGTTTCCACTTTCGATGCATTAAAAAGCAATTCAAACAATTTTTTCCATTTAATTAAATTATATTTTTCTTCCATTTGTTCTGTCGTTATATTAAAAAACATTTGTTGAAAAGACGATGAATTGGAATCATTTTCGTCACTAATCGTTGAAATCTCTTCTATTACATCACTCATTGAAAAATTTGATTCACTGATTACGTCCTTGGTTATCTTCATAATATTTTCAAAAATAATAATTAAAAATCAATAATCCGATTATTTAAGTTAAGCCTTTAGATTTGCAAATTGCTATGGTAATATTTAATTTTGGTGTAAAAAGGATAAGTGTAATAAAATGAACTTAGTTAATTTTATTTGTTGGACGCTTTCAAACTTTGAATTTTCAGGATACATCTTAGCAAGCATAATAGACCGTAATGTTCTATTATTAGGTTATTAAGTTTTAAATTTAAACATATCTTTAAAGTTTAAACGGTACTAGGTCACTATTAGTGACTAATAAAAACAAATTATAATCAATTATTTTATTGTCAAATAAATTGAAAAATAAATATTTGAAAGCAATTTGATATTTAAATTGTCTTACTTTAGAAAGATCTGATTCGAGGCGAATCATTTCAATTATGTCAGTCTTAAGGGATTCCATATCTAAATCTGAATCATTTTTTTCTTGAAATTTGTTGAAATATTGAGTCACTTCTATTTGTAACTGAATGTAAGCATCAATTTCTTCAGTTATTTCAAAAGTGTTGTCAGAATTGAGTAAATAATTGGATTCGAGAAATGTAGAGCCGGACAGTAACTAAAATTTTTAGTAATTCAAATAATTGATTAATTGACAGCTATTTTCTTAAAATCTCTTGTATTGTATTGAAGATAAAAATTAAATATTGTTTTAAAAAATAAATGATTCTTACATGAATTGCATAATGAGATTTGTTTGTCTGCATCGGTTCTATGTATAATTGGAAGAAAGGGTGGACCTGATATAAAATTAGTGACGATAAACGGTATTCCAAATCTATTTTTATATTTTGTTGATTACTGATGAGTGGCCACTGTCCCCCTATCTCATCGAAAATGGCGACGAGAGCTGAAATAGCTTTGATTTGATCATTGGATACACTTTCATTAATACATGAGTTGTATAAGAGCTTAATTTGGCGAACGGCTCGACTCTCCTTTTCATTTGATTGTTTCTCCAAATAGTTTTTCATTTCAAAATAGATTTCGTCCTGAATTTCTTGTAAAAGATTTTTCAAGTAATGGTCGTCCGGCACCGGATTATTACGTATGAAATTTCCACATGAAAATTGATAGAAATCATTGCACGGATCAACTGAATTGTCAATCCTCTCAAGAATAGTGGCCGACACTCGAATGCATTCAGGACTTAAACATAAATTATTCTTATCGTTGTTTTGTTTGAAGAAATTGATTTCCCCTTTGATTGTCACTAAATTGAAAAATTCATTTAATAAATCTAATTTAAAGCAAGATATAATAAATTGCAAGATTAAATTTCCTAATATAACAGATATTAGGTTATTATTTTGTAAATTTAAAATAGAATTTCTCAGATTTTGATAACTTTTTTTTAAAAAAATGATGAAAGTATTTGCATCTTATTATTAAATTTATATTATATTCAAGTCTTAATTTAACTTATTTTGTTAGCAAATTGTATATATCATATACATATACAGTTATAGAATAAATATAGTAATTAATCTTTTTATAATCTGTTAATCAGAAAATCTAAGGTAATTATAGAAATATTTGTGTGAAATCCAAATATTTATCAATGGCTTAAAATGCTCAAGATAATTAAAAAGGCTTAAGGTTTTTAATTTAAATTTTCCTAAAATAATATAATTTAATTAATATATGAAAATTAGTTTTTATTATTCTTTTCTTAATGTGTTTGGATTAATGACTAATCTTTTGATTGGTATTCAAAATAAATGTTAGCAATTAATCCAATTGAATAACAATTAATTAAAAAATGATTAACAATTAAAACAATTAATTAAACCAATAATCAAAAAGCACTTACAGAGAATGAAGAAGAATACAATCAAGATAATTATTATTAGCAAAATGATTATCGAAAATAGATAACATTTTTCTGTAGTCGAGTGATTGTTCCAACATCTGTTCAAATAATTCAGGTTTGAGCAAGCAATTTTTCATTTATTCTAATTTATTCTTTACTTAAGACAGCAATTGCGAGAAACATCTACTTCTTGTGTCCACGGATTACCAGCATTAACAACCTTATGGTCTGCTGTCTGTTCACTCGACTCCTTCATCACTCCATTTGAATGAATTCTTTAATAAAAGGTTTCGTTTGATAGCATTCTTACTCTTCAACAAAAGAATTACTATCAAAGAATTGACTCAAATATTATTTCGAAGTAATCTATTCTTGTTTTTTCTAAACTAAACTCATTTACAGTTTAATCCGAGAAATGAAATTAATATGAATTTGGGATCAAAGCGATGCGCATGACTTTTGGAGAACTTCCCGATCCCTTTGAGATGCGGTAATCTTTAAGCATCTAATAGTATATTTACATCACTCACGGCTCACAAAAGCTAACAAATGTTCGCAGATATTAAACTTTTTATAATATTTTAAAAATATGTTTTCATTTTCAGAATTTTTAATTAAAGATTTTTATTTAAATTTGAATAAATAGCATAATATATATATAATTTATATATATAACAGTAGTATTGTTTACTAGGGTATAATATGATCTTACTAAAACTGATCGCTACTTCGCATCAACAAAAAAAAATTCGTGGCACAGTCCATACAAGCGCTTTTTGAGGCAAATTGAAGATGATACTACCTTGATGATACCTGTTGACAATATTTTTCTGTGGAACTTAGTCTTGTTATAAGACTTTTAAAACTATTATTTGTAAATTGTATCATAACTTTAAGGCATTTCTTTAAATTTATTGTTATAATTTGGAGCATATTTACCAGGGATATTGAAGCGTTAATCAGTTTCTTTCTCACATAATATAGAATTATAGAATCATGGTCACCTAATTTGTGACCAAAAGTTATAATTCAATGCATTTATTACATTTTGATTTTTTAGAGAAACTCTTTTGAATTTTGTATTTTTACGAACAATATTTACTAATAACATATTAATAAAACAATTTAATAAAATCAGGCACAAGGTTCTTAGAGAGTGAGTAAATCACCACCCTAAATTTCAGAATTGGGGGTATTTTTAGTTAATTTATGAATAGATTTTAGTTAAAATTTGCCGGCGCTTTGGGCCGCAGCAAAGATGGGGAGAATCGATTAGAATTTTGCAAAATTTCAAAATCTAAAAGGTATTTCTCAAAATAACCACCCCATGTGAATCCTTGATTAGAATGTTACGTTTGAAGAACTAAATTCACTCAAAACTTCATAATTATTTTTAAAAATCATTTCTAAAGAACTTAGCGGAGGGATGACAAACACTTCTCCGATTTTAATGAAATTTGATTTATGAAGAGAATGATGATAGACATGAAAGACGATCAAACAATTTTCGAAATATCACTTTTCAATTAGAAGTTATGATAAATTAAAATCTGATATATTTTTTATTTCATAAGTTATTACAAAATTCTTTGACGATCATTAATGGTTATCCTTCTCTTCATAAATCAAATTTCATAAAAATCGGAGAAGGTCATCCTCCGCTAAATTGGAAACAACGGTAACAAAAACTCGAATTTCGGTATAAGATTTATACCATTGTAAACCTTAGAAGAAGTGGATTCATCCTGCCAAATCTTATCGGCGAATGACCATATTCAAGACCCGAAATGACCATTTGAAACGCCAGTATAAATCTTATAAAGAGTGAAGTGTAGAGGTATACACACATTACTCTCTCAAATATAAGCTTTATACTATCCGTTTCAAGTGGTCATTTCGGGCTTTGAAAATGGTCATTCGCCGATAAAATTTGGCAGGATGAATCCACTACTTCTAAGGTTTACAATAGTATAAATCTTATGCCGAAATTCGAGTTTTTATTAACGTTGTTTCCAATTAAGTTCTTTCTTCTCATTTTAAATTTCACGTTTATTCAATATCTTGCTAAAATAGTGAACGAAATAAAGTTTCTAATATAGTTATCTTATCTTTGAATGTTATTAAAAGGCACTCATTTGAAAAATATTAATTTGATTGAAAATAAATTGATATAATTAATGCTTATAATATTGTTTTACTATTTTATAAGAAAAATCTTAATTTTGATGACCAATTATAACCAATCCAGTAGTGACTTCCCTACCCCTCTCTATCCTACACCCCTACCTATGTTACTATTGATTAGGTTAAGTGGAAACTGGAATTTAAAGCCGTTTGGGATGGAGTTTGTGATGGCTTTCAATATCTATTGCTTTACATTCTATTTGTGAATATAAAGTGTAAACTGAAAGATAGCCCCAAAGCCTTCTATTGACCCTCTATTGACCTGACCCCAATCTAGAGTGTAATCGAGACCCAGTCGTCATCACATATCACAAATTGATTCACAAATGGTATTTGAAAAATGTTCCCTGGCAACTTCTTCTTTAAATCGAAAAAATGTTTGATTGAATTTATGTGAATTTTGTTACTTATTTATAAGTTATAACCAAACGATTAATTAAATGACGAATATTTGAAATATTTTAATATTAAATTGAATTAAATGTAAAATAATATGAAAATCAGATTTGTTTTTAATTTAAGATTAATTAATGAAAATTTTTAAACGAATCCAAAATAAATTTTAGACAATTTTTAAAGATTTTGTTTTATCATTGAATTCATTTTGGAAATAGTCTTATATTATAATAATTATAACAAAGTTTAAAAATTACTCAAAAATAAGGCAGTCATTATGTGTTTGACACCGGGTTTTAATTCACCCAAAATGTAAAAATGTATGCGTTTTGAGTAATTATAATATCGATGAAAAATTATGGCTTAACTTATGCTTATATTATAATAATCATTGGTTTGGCACCAAATTTATAATTAATTTATTTGATTATGAATTGATGGCTAATATGTTATATAAATGAGGAAATGATTCATTTGGGTTTTCTCAGGTATCTGAGCACAAAATAGCCCATCAGTCGAAATGTGAGCAAAAATAGTATCAAAATAATTGTGTTGAACCAAATGGGAAAGGGCTCATAGCCCTCATTCATTGTATCCAAATGAAGGAATAGTTGAGAGAAAGGAATAACTTTAGGAATATTATCACCAAAAGAATCGCTCGAATTATTGAATTTACACGAAGAGAATCGCGATATCCTTATCGAACATCTGAAACAATCAAAACATTATTATCAAAATTGATTAAACTCTAAAATTTTGAGCACTGACTCAATAGGTGGTCCATTATAGAACTCGACGGTTTGCATATTTAGAAACGCATAATAAACCATTGAACAGTACCGCAACCACGACAGCCACGGAGGCATTTGTGCCGAATAATAGCCCGCAAACAACATCGTCGACAACGAATATAGAGCTGAAAGAGTAACCGAAACCTCCAAATCATTACAGGCGGCGCCAATGAATAGACCCACACTTTGAGCACAAATTGTCGATAGTATGAGAAAAGCCCATAAAGAGAGGAATGTGAAGGTATTGGAGAAACCCAACATTGGATATGATATCATAAAAAATACTGAGGGAAGAGTGATTGTAAGGGGAAGTTCACCAATCATCTTGGCTAAATAGTATGATGATAGACGATATGCTCCTGAAGAACGTTCTTTGTTAATGACTTCCCTCTCCGAAGGAAATGATATGAGAGCACCAAAAAGTGCGAATAACATCCAATATGTGGTGGCTATCAATCAATTGGAATATTAATTAAAAGGAAATATAAGATATTTATTTTAAAGAAAAACTCACTGAAGAACATCCAGCCTCTGATATCATTCAATGTGTCCTCAGTCCTGACCACTTGAAACCATATGAGTCCGGCCACAATGGCTAAGGCTATCGTTTGAATCCAATTTAGTTTGGAAAGCATTCGATGTCTGGCTTCGAAAAAATTTCTTTTCGTTAGTACTTTAAGTTGTGTCCAGAAACTGGTCGGCCATTTCTGATCTGTTTTTGACGAACACAAATTAACACGGTGAACTTCATCACTATAAGAGCAATTGGAGGAAAAGGTTGATGTTGAGCTGCGATCAGTTTCAGACCAGGAGGAATGGCCTGAATCGTCGTCACAAACAATTTTATCGTAAATTCTGTGCAAATCTTTCTGTTCTTCAATAATCACATGAAATTCAATTGCTTTTAAATTTGAGGGATTGTCTATCAGATCATGTGATTCGTTTGTTAATGTGGGGGAAGATGTGTTTCTGTCTTCTCGATAGGAACTTTCGTTTAAAACGTTGTCATTCTTTTCGTCGATGTTATTGTCCGGACATTTGGACAAATCTTTGGCCGCATTTACTATCTTTTCCTGAAGGGCAGTGTTCTTTACTTTTTCCATAACAAAATCTGCGGGATTATAGTGTGGACTGATCTCTAGACCAATGCTATTGAAGAACGGAACTACAGCTCCGACATCTCCAAAATATGCTAATCGTCCACAACATAAAAGCAAGAGTTTGTCGAACATATAAAACATTTGAGACGACGGTTGATGTATTGTCGCCACAATAGTCTTCTTCTCTTTAACCGCATAATCTTTAAGTGTTTGCATAAGACTGTGTGCTGTACTTGAGTCTAGACCTGAAGTCGGTTCCTATAAATTATTAAAATTAATAATTAAATTCTTTAAAATTAATGAAAATTCTTGAAAACTTACATCAATTAAAAGAATATTTGGATTTGTTAGCAGTTCAGAGGCAATGTTTGCCCTCTTCTTTTCACCGCCTGATAATCCCCTTTTCATCATATCTCCTATAACTGAATTTAACAAGTTTTAAAAACACAAAACTAATAAGTTTTCATCAACACATACTTGTGTCCTGACAGTGTCTTAGGTCGAGGACATCAATAATCTTGTCGACGTGACTCTTCTTCTCAGTGCTACTCATCCAGTCTGGAAGTCTTAGTTGAGAGGTATACTACAAAACAATATATTTTTTTTAATCAACTTTCAATTGAGAATTAATCAAATAATTAACTTCATTCATAATTTTATATTAAGTAAAGAATAATATATTTTGGACAATATACATGCTCAATCCGTCCCCTAATGGAACAACCATTAGAACTAATAAATTTAATAATTTTTGAATTAAAGATATTTTTAATTTCTTTTTATTTTTAATTAGAAATAAATTACAATTCCTTTAAATTCAAAACAACACTCTTTTAACCAATGAATTAATAAATGTTTTGTCTCACAAAAGTCTCAAGTTTAAAATTATGAAAACCATTTTTTTTAATCGATAGCATTCGTACTAGATAAAATAATAGAGCAGTTACCTACTTAAGAAAATTGTTAGAAAATTCACAAGGTCCGCGACTTTAGAAGGATATAGGGGGACTTTTACAAAAACGCCTCAAAATGCCTTAAAATGACTAAAAATCCGATTTTTAGTCATGCATTTTATATTAATTTATCGAAGAAAATATAAGTTTATCATGAATAATAATCAGTTTTTTTTCTCAAAAAATAGACCAAGTTGATCATTTCTCTCATTCATCTAAAAAACGATAAACTAATTTTCAAAGTAATAGTTTTATTCTGATTATCACTTATATGTTATTTCATTGATTTTAAGGTATATTTTTTATATTATGTTTTGAAAACTTATTTTTCACATTTATAGATACTTTTAAATAAAATTTGATAAATTTTTGATGAGGGGACCTAGCTGTCTATTCTAGGGGAATTTTGCCCAAAATTTCAACTTTTGGGGGGTATTTTGATTATCCCCCTTGTGCAATCTTGTGGATTTAATATATTTTTAAAAATGTAAGAAAAGATAAGAGTTTTTTGACAAAGGGCTGGATTATGAGATCTTTTTAAACCAATGGGACTTATATTTCAAATTCCCTCCGAGTTCGAGGACCTTGACCAAACTTTACAAAATAATGAATTTGTCTCAACAAGGATATAATATAGCATTAAATTTGAAATTTCAAAAAATTAGAGTCCAGGAAGGTCACAATATTGACTAGTTAATTTCTAAGGAAACTCTAAATATCAGCAAAATCAAAGTTTAATTTAAATGGATTTCCTACTACTGTTACTATTACTTCTTTTATTGGGAATTCCTTCGAACTTATCTACATTTGAGTACAAGTTTGTCATATATCCATGATAACTTTTTTATTTAATGGTAGTTTAGACTTTATTAATGAAGCAGATTTCAAACAAACTAATCCTGATTGATTAGAGAAGCAAATAATGTTAAATGTATTTTTACTAATGTGTTATTCAAACATTTGAGAACAACTTATGAATGATTGGAGAAATGCAATAATTTTTGCAATTTTTCTTCTTCTGATGAAATTTCTTTAAACTTGAAAAAGAGGTCAAACTTTTTCACTCGATTGGGAACAAAACAAACAAATTTAGTTCATTTCATTCGCAATTTCACTGATTTCGTAATTAATTAAAATATTAGAAACTAAATGCTTGTGATTTTAGGGAACAGGATATTCAAAAAAAAATTAAAATAAATTTGAGTAAAGGAACTAATGAAATGACCTCACTTATTACTTATTACTTATTACTTATTACTCATTACTCATCAAACTGACAATAATGGAAAAATTGTCTGTAAAATATTGCTTTTTAATTGTGGTAATTGGGACTTACGTCAAGAGTTTGTCGTAAAGTAAGACTGGGGAAGAAGATGTCCTGTTGCAGGACATAACATATTTTGCGTCTTAACTGCTTATTAATCGGCTCTCCATTAAGAGTAATACAACCACAGCTTGGTTTCAGTCGTCCACTTAATGTACTCAATAGAGTGGTTTTGCCACTACCTGACGGTCCCATCACTGCTAAGACTTGTCCTGGTTTGGCATAACCAGTGATGTCATTCAGGATTCTTCTTTCTTGCGGTGGTTTAGCGGTGGATGACTTCGATTCGATAGAAACGGATATGTTTTGAAATACTAATTCGATGGGTCGTTGATTTTGATGGCTGTGATTGTGATGAGATGTATGGCCTTCATTATGATGGTTATGGTGGCTATGGAGTCGATGTACTCGACTTTGGTCCAGTATATGAACCATTGCTTCTTCTTCTGGCTTCATATCGAACTTTTGAGAAATTTGGGAACAGTTGGTTCGGGTATTCCTGGAACTGACGAAAAACAATTTTTAGAAATAGTGGTTACTTATAGTTTGGGTTTTGGTCTATAATGACAATGAAGTGTACTTTGGTTTCTATATTTATGCAAAAGTGAAAGCATTGAAAGCATCCGAAGTTTACAACAATTGACAAATAGAGGCAATCAATGAATGCAAAGCTATGACCTAAATAGCAAACAAATACATCTTTTCACGTATTCTAAGCTTTCAAGCAATGGTCTAATGGTATGCCTGTACGGTCTGGTCAGCGTCAGGTGCTCCTACTTCAATGAATTCCAGGATTCAATCGTCAGTTCTTATGCAAAAAATGGACATAAAAAGGGAAAGTTTAAGCCTCGCATAGAATTTATAGACTAAACTCAAAGTCAACTTATAATATAAGCTAAACATCTTTGAACGTAATATTTTATGGCCTCAGGGGTCAAACTTTTTCTTCTCATTCGCATTCAGTTTCCATGAAGTCAATGTCCTGAGTCTGAGTTGAGCTCAAAATCGAGCCCTTAGGAGAAATAGTGGCCTCCTTTTCACTTTCAACGAACTATGCCTTCATACAAGTGATTGCTCTGAGAGACCACTGTCCGCACTGTCGTCTCATATGGACTCACATGTGTCTCATGTGTGTTGATTCTAACATTTGGCATACATTTTATCAAATTCTATGGATATTTCTTTTTTCGTTAGACAACTATTTCCCAACAAAAGAAAATTTGTGTTAACTTTCGTTTTCTGATTGAGTTCTGCCTAAAACTAGTCTCTAGTCTTTTCTGACTTAAATGAAGCGACACAACCATCTGTGTTCTCCCCTTCACACCTCTCTCTCTCTCTCTCTCCCTCTCTCTCCCTCTCTCTCTCCCTCTCTCTCTCTCTCCCTCTCTCTCTCC
>JAQFZI010000744.1:0-13210 GCA_034695605.1 Eupelops occultus
CACAAATACACTAAAAGAGTTCAGACGATTGTCAGAAGACTTCTGGAGTCAAATAAAGAATTTGGAGAAATAGCGGACAAGAAGTGGTCTATTTATGTGATAAACATCTCTAATGTGTTGGATGCGTTTGTTTTGCCCAACGGACACATCTTTGTCTTCTCCGGAATTATGGAGGCTTGCGATAATGACGACCAATTGGCAGCCATTTTAGCCCACGAACTATCCCACACTCTTCTGATTCACGAAAAAGAAAAGGTAAATATATGTCAATCACTTATAAATATAGTGCAAGAATGGCTTAAGAGGCATAATAGAGGTTCTGGGTGAGGGGAAAATGACTGTCTTCTGGGGGAATCTCATCTGAAAGCCTCGTTTAATAGATCTAATTTTAGACTTATTCAAAAATACCAAAATTATTTTGACTAACGTCCACTTGGCTATTCCTTTTGAAGACATTTAATTAATTAATTTTATTTTGTTAGTTAAGTCAAGAGGTTTGTGTCAATTATTTGCAATCATTTGTTATGCTTTTATTATGGACTCGATTTCGTGCAATAAGGGCTGCCTTTTGGACTTTTGCTTCTGGTTTCGGATTGAAAGCCCTTTTGGTTTATCCCAAACGAAGAACACTTGAATTGGAAGCAGATTATGTGGGAATGACTCTCATGGCTAAGGCTTGTTATGATGTTCGAGAGGCCAGTGCTCTCTGGTTGAAAATGTCTAACACTGAAAATATACCGGTGCCGGTCTTACTCTCCTCTCATCCCTCAGACTTTATCAGATCTGAAAAAATGGATTCTTATATGGAGTCTATGATAAAAATAAGAGAATGTTATGATTGTCCAAAACTACCCGAAACTGATCCCAGAGTTGTGATGAGAGAACGGATAGAATTAGAAAATACTAATTCTGACAAAAATTTAAACGATTATAAAGTTTTTAAATAATATTATAAGGTTTAGAATGATAAGTCTTAATTCGATACTAGTTTTACGATTGTATGTCTGTCCCAATTAAGATCATTTATTTGAAACTTTGAAAAGTTCGCTTAAAATTGTACTCAAGTCGTGTCCGACAGATGTCTCAATCTGTGGCCATGTTTTGTAACAACACGTGTTTTAAATTGTTTTTACAGAAAATACAAATTATATTTTGAACATTTATTGTCTTATTATTATTTGTGACCACAATTTTGTTGAAAATGAAAAGAAAATCAATCAAACCGTTGGCGGAGTCGGTCAGGACATCAAAAAAGGACATAAAAAGTGATACCATTAAAGATGACTCAAATAAACTGAAGAACATTTGGAAGTTGGATCAAAAGAAACTCAAATCAAAGGCAACCCTTGAGTCCAATAAAGACAGCAATGAATTAAATATTTCAAAGAGTAAACCATTTTTTAGTTGATTTAAGTTTTGTCTTACTTTTATGTCTTTTCTTCAGATAAGATGTCGGAAGCGATAGAAGTTCTCAAAAAATTAACAGAAATGAGAAAACAAGAAAAGGAACAAAAAATACCACTAATTGAAGACAATACCAATCAAATGGTCAAATTGCAGATCAATTTGAAGAAAATCCCATACAATAAGACCACTTATATTAACTTAATTCCAATACCCAACCATTGGAGACATGAAACAGAATATGAGACCTGTCTTATCGTCAAAGACCTGAGCAAAACGCCATTAACTGATCGCGAATTAGATTTAGGTATTAATTGATTAAAAACTTAATTTCGTATTTATTTAACTCTTATTTTGTTTTATATTCAGACCAAACCAAAAGCCATTATAGGGAACTGCTATCTAAAGACAATTCGGATCAATTGGTGACAGAAATCCTTCCGATGAGAGAACTGAGGAATGAATACAAAGTAATTGAAGCCAAACAAAGACTGAGTAAAGCATTCGATGCCTTTATTTGTGACCGAAAATTACTTCACAACAAATTTGATTATTTGACCCGATTTTTGGGCAAAACCTTTTGGATTTCTGAGAAAAATGTACCTGTTCCTATTGATCTTACATCCAATACTTTGAAAGAAGATATAGAGTCTAAACTAAACCAAACATCACTTTATTTGTCGGGAATGGGCGACACATCTATTGTCAATATTGGTATAGAATTTTTCAATAGTTTTATTGTTTTAATTGAATTTATTCTTCAGGTTTATTGAAGCAGTCGACCGAAAAACTGGCCGATAACCTGTTGGCCATCATTAAGAAGATAAAGGAACTGTTCTCTAACAATATTCGATCATTAAGTGTGAAAACAGACAAATCAATTGCAATCACTTTCTTTCTGGACTGCGGTTTCATATCTGACATCAAATTAAAGAAGAATATCAGAGATAACAAACCAATAGAAGACGAGTTCTCCCACTTTTATAAGTCAAACGTACAGATATTCAAAGACGGAACGGTAAAAGTGGTTCCCAAGAAAGATATCGAAGAAGACTGCGAAGAAATGGATGAAACAGAAACCAAATATCTTTCGATGAATGGTAAGCGACAGAAACGAAAGCGAAGGAATACTTTCCGATCGAAAAGAGTTGCGAACAAAAAATTCAAAAGAATAGAGAATAACAACAAAACACAAGAATCCAAAACTGAATAATTGTTTCATTGAATTTAAGAAAAGATTTTGTTTTTTTGAATTTATATTAAAATTATATTATTTTCGGAATAAAATTAAAGACAATTAAATGAAAATAAGAAACTGTTTGTTGTCTTCTGTCGACTATTTTCTATAATTTTTATGTCCAGTCATTCAGTTTTAAGTGAAGTTTACTTGTGTTACAAATCAATAATTTATTGATTTGAAGGAAAGGCTCTTAAGTTGCAGATAAGACCATAAAAAGCCAGAAGTGATAAGTAATGAGAGTTTGGCATTAAAAATAACGATAAGTTTTAACACAATTTCCTTTATTTGTTACAACTTTTACTCTTTGTTTGTCTTTTTTATTGTAGTCAATAAAAAACGTGATATTTATTCAATAAATTAATTAATAATTAGTTTTAACAAAATGTTGGTTACAATAGCGCTGACGATTTGCATAATTTTATTCTGTGCGGCAATACTTAGAGATGAGAAGAAACCCAATTCAAGTGAACCACCAAAAAGTGATTTGGAAGTCAATGAAAACAATGAGAATAATGAATGTGTTTTACTTAAGAAACAATTGCGAGAAAAAGAGGATATTATTTATAGATTGAGAGCAGAACTCAATGAATGTAATGCAAAAATAGAGACTTATTTGTCTTTAACCAAAACCAGTCAAGAATTGGTTATTAGAAACGATGAAAGGGCCCAAACAGTCAACAAATTGTGGGAAGAGAAGAACCAGGAGCAAGAAAAACAAGTGATTTCTCTCAAAGAAGAGGTGCACCGATTGAAGCGTCAAATAGAGAGGGCGGACGACGAACTCAATTCACACCAACACAAAGTCAATAATTTGAATAGACTTTTGGCAGAAAGTGATGACAGAATTGAGGACTTGGAGGCACAAGTGGATCAACTTGTCCAAATAGATGAGAAGTGCCATCAGCAGGCATTTCGCATTCAACAACTTGAGGGCGAAATGGAACACTTGGAAGAGTTAAGACGTAAAGAGAGCGACAAATTCAGAAATTTGTTCAGAGATAAGGAATCAAAGATAGAACAGTTGGAGAGTATTTGCTCTGAGCTTAGAATGACTACAGCCGTCACTTCCCTCTAACCTTTCAATCAAACTCTTCTGACATTTTAATCGATTGTAAGAAATGATGACTAATTGCGGCTTAAAATATACGGTTATATTAATATTCACTTAATATTTATTTAAAACTAATACTTAACTCAAAACACTATTCATTGAATTAAATCTAAAAATAAATTAAATTTTAATTTTTATTCAAAGAATAATTTCAAAAGAATTTTATTTTGATTTTCACCAGAAATTTAATTATAAAGCAATGGATACAAAAATATGGCACAAATATGAAAAATAAATGAACTATTATATTATGTTTAAAGGATTTGCTTCTGCAGGTAGTGCTTAAGCAAAATGAGTGGTCATGACTTCAAAAAAACACACAAATAATCGATTAAATAATGAATTGATTGGATATGACTTCAAAAGCGAAGCCTCACATCAGTTGAAGTATTCAATAGAAGAATAAATACAATAATGACTCGACTCGACCTCTAATTGGCAGCAATTTATGAATTTAATGATAAATATTTAAAAGCTTCGCATTTGACTGAATAAAGGATATGTCTGTTCAGACAGAAAGAGGAAAGGTTTAGGCAAAACTCATTAAAAGGTTGAGTCGTAAGTAGTTATCCCTTTGATTAATATTTTTAAAAGAAATGTCAATCAAATAATTAAATTAATTATTGTCTTCAAGTTTGCAAACATTCTTCGCCTTTGAGATTAAAAATGTGTCCCAACTATAAGACTATTACTCTTTATCTTAAGATTATTTTTAAGGATATCCTGTCAAATATATGGAACTTATTATTCTGTGCAAAAATATTTTGTAATTGATCTTAGAAACAAAAATTTGAGATATGTTTCAATAGTTTCTATGATTCAAACAAAACATAAAAATGGATTGAAATTCGATAAAAGCTATTAATAGCTCTGATTTCAACCAAATATTTGATCCGAAAACTTGTTTTCACTAAATATTATCTGAAAAATAAATCAACATTTAATGAGTGCTCTCAGGGTTGACCAGAAGGATAGGGATATGTAAAAACATATAAAACCAGCAGGTTATCCGCAATATCGACAATTCCTAACATTTTTAAGAATTAATTAAATATTCATTAGTCAAAAAGGGAACGGAATTGATGTAAAGGAAAGCTAGTTTCGTGAGCACTGATTCATTGGCCTATAAATGCTTGTATTGATTGTCTTACGCCATGACATGAGTCGTGCAGTTCTTATGTTAATTAAATGCAAGATAAATATGACGATAAAAAAGTACAGTAAACAAAACGTTAGATGACTAGACATTTGTTTAGACATTATTTTAAATAACAGATCATTTCATAGAAATTTGAATGAAGTCATCATAAATATAGAAATAATCAGAATTCTAATTGTAATCAAAAAGTTAGTCATATCTGATGCGAACCCATTCCTTGTTTTTCGAGGAGAACTTAATTGCTTCGATCACAGCCTGAATATAGAGCCCGTCCTCGAAATTGGCGGCCAAACTGACCGCTTCTTTAGCCCAATGAAAGATTTTTTCCTCATTTTTGTAGCCGTTATCTCCGTTAGGGATCTGTTCGTCTGGAGAGCACTGGAAGGCATCTTTCAGCGCAGATAACATTTTGCACAGTCCTCTGCCGTAAGGCTTCGGTAAAATATTTTTGGCACTTAAAGAAGTAATGTTGTTATCACTAATGTCTTCATTATCGGCGAACAACAGTTCCTCTTTGTTTGATGACAATTGACGGCCGAACAGATCCCCAAAACGACAGACCAAATATCCTTTTGAGCCGCAGACCAGTATTTCGTGAGTCAATTGTCCGAAATAATGAGAATTTAGTGTCACATTAGCTATACTTCGGCTGTCCGTCATTTCCAACTGAAAGGTCACAAAATCGTCGGAAGTTATTCGACGCAAACCTAACACTAAATAAAAATAAAATAATTTATTTCTAAACAAAATTCAAATATTCAAAGACAATACCATTATCTTTGAGTTGACAAAAGTTTTTAACGGTTCCATTCACTCGTTTAGCTCTGAGTCCTGTGACGAACGTTATTATGTCTATTATATGAGTTCCTATGTTTGAGAGGAGTCCGCCGCCCATCAACTCATCACAACTTATTGAATAACTGTCCATTCCTTCAGACAAATAATAGATTAGGAGTTGAGGCAAATGTTTGACAATAAATAATACCCTGAAGTGAATCTCCGAAAACATTGCAATTAATAACATTTATTTGTCCGATATATCCGTCGGAAATCAATTTCTTCATTTTGATAAATGCCGGCAAAAATCTCAATGTATTGAACAGAATAGTAATCAAAGTCGGATAGTTTAGGGCCGCGCTCTTCATGGCTATCATCTGATCCAAAGACATTGCTGGGGGACAATCACAGAGCACGTGCTTTCCTATACCGCAGGCTTTAGTGGAGATCTGTTCGTGAAGATGGGGCGGACACGCGATCACTATTAGTTGAACTGATGGCTCCAACAGCACCCGATCGATAATATCTGTGGACAGCTTTATGTCAAGTTCTCGGGCCATATCCTGAGCGGATTCAAGACTATGAGACCAAATAGCCTCCACTTTAAAGCCTTTGGCGCGAAGACATGCCACTAATACGCGGACCAATTGGCCGCAACCGAAGATACCAATTCCAGGAAGCATTGGATCAGTCGGTGTATCAAAGGCTACACTCAAATGATTTAGTGATTAAGTGACTCAAAATTATGACTCTAAGTGTTTGAGTACTTGTGATGACGAAGACTATGGCATCAAATCATTGTTTAATGAGTTAATCATCACTTTTTATCACAAATCAGTCAATAGTTTCATTCATTGTTTACAAACAATAACTTCCATTCGTTTTCTATAGAAATGGTTTTCAAAACCAAAACTGAATATCAATTTCTCATTGGTTTACACTTTTTTACATAAATATTCCACAAAAGTTCGCCTAAAACTGTATTCAAGTCGTGTCCGACAGATGTCTCATATTTTTGCGATGTTTTGTAGTAAAACGTGTTTTAAATTGTTTTTAATGAAAATTCAAACCATTTTTTTTGACCATTTTTTTGTCTTATTCTTTGTGACCGAAGTCTTATTGAATATTATTTTAAATGAAATCAAAGTTTTTAAAATCAATCAAACCTTTGGCGGAGTCCGACAGCGAAGAGTTCGTGAAAGTAGATAAGGATTTTTTAGCCGATGAGGACATCAAAGATGATAGCGATGAGGACCTGCATCACTCAAATCTACTGAAGGACATCTCAAAGTTGGACCTAAAGAAACAGAAAGCACTCAAATGGAAGGCAACCCGTTTTGAGTCCAATAAAGACGTCAATGAATTCAATATTTCAAAGAGTAAACCATTTTTAAAATATTTAGCTTTTGTCTGACTTTTTCATCTATTCTTCAGATACGGAACAGCTGACAATAAATGATTTATTGAAGAATGTGAAGCAAACAAGTGGTGGCCTCAAAAAGTTGAAGCACTGGCATAAAAAGCATATTTTGGAGGCACCGCTTGAGAAACCTGTGGCCGAACTCATTAAACGCAAAGTCAACTATAAACTGACCACAAAGAAGCTCAACAAATGGGATTCTGTAGTGGAGGCCAATAGAAGTGCACCACAACTGATATTTCCTCTAAAACAGGAAACACTTCAACTAAAACCCGCCACCGAAGTGACCAAACAATTTAAGCCAAAGACTAAACTAGAGATAGAAGTGGCGGAACTGTTGAACAAATCTGAAAATAAAATGACAGATAAAAGAGCTCTGACTGTAGCTGAAGAGAAAATTTTAAAAGCCATGAGTTTAGAAGAGGCCAGAATGAGACACAAAGAACTTCAGAAAATGCGAGCCCTTCTCAGCTTTCAAGAGGTCAAACTTAAGAGACAATCAAAGATTAAAAGCAAGAGATATCACAGAATTCTTAAGAAAGAAAGACTTAAGAAAAGTCTTCAAGAATTTGAGGACAATAAGAAAACTGATCCACAGATAGCCATCGATAAACTCCAAGAGTTAGATAAGTTGAGAGCACTGGAAAGGGCTTCACTTAAACATAAAAACACTGGTAAATGGGCCAAACATCTAAAACTGAGATCTAAATATGATGACAGCGCGCGGATGGCTCTCACAGAACAGCTCCAAATCAGTCAGAAATTGTTGCAAAGAAGAGAACATATCGATAGTGACGAAGACATAGTTAATAAAGATAACGATAGTTCTGAAGATGAAGATCAAGATTCGGAAGATAACAATAAAGACAATAAGTTTGAAGATTTTCCTTCAGATTACAATCCGTGGCTAAAAAGCGGTCAAAAAAGTCAATCAAAGGCTCAACCAATCCAAGAAACTCGACCTCAAGAAGAACTAGAAGATAGACCCATTAATTATGAGACATCCGGACCCAACTCTGAACCAAATGAAGAATCAGATGAAGAGATTATAAATAATGAGAGAAATACTATCACCGAAAGGGAAGAACCCGAAACTCAAGAAAAAGAAGAGACAAATAAATCAGAAAATGACGTTCAGATCGATCAGAATGACTTCATTTCAATAAAATCTCATAAAATTAAGTCTTCGTTTCCAGATCTGGTGACAGAACTCGATTCTGAAGCTGAAAGTGTTGACGAATCTGATGGTGTGTCAGATGACGAACAAAGAAAATTGGTTTCGGAAGCATTCGCTGACGACGATGTCATCAATGACTTCAAGAAAGAAAAATCTGATAAAATCCAAAGCGAAGAACCCAAAGATATTAATCTTCTACTTCCTGGTTGGGGTGCGTGGGGCGGCACTGGTCTCAAACCAAGCAAAAGGAAGACCAAGAAATTCAGGATTAAAGCCAACAAAAAACAGCGAAAGGATCAGAACTTGAAAAATGTTATCATTTCAGAGAAAACCGATATTATCTCCAAATATAGGGTAAGTTTTCATTCTGTCCGATATGTTTCTCAATTAATATATTTCCTTTAATCCTTAGGTCAGTTCCCTTCCATTTCCGTATAAAAATGTGTCTGAATTTGAGAAAAGTATTCGATTACCGATAGGCCGGACGTGGAATCCGGAGACAGCTTTCCGTGAGTTGACTGAACCCAAATTGATAACCAAAATGGGAAAAGTTATCGATCCGATAGACACCGACGCCTTAGTTAATAAAGAAGTGAAAAAGCGGACAATAATTCCAAGAATCAAACGAAAGAAACCAAATAATGAAAAACAAAAGAATGAAATAATAAATAAATAAATAGTTTTTATTTTTATTTAAACAATTAATGAGATATGGCTTTCAGTTTTGCAATAATTCGCAGTGCCTTCCAGTATACCCGACCACACATTTGCAGAGATAACTTCCCTCTATTTTTTCAACATTGATACAGGTGCCTGAGTTTTGACACGGGTTCGGGTTGGTGTCACACCAGTCAAGCCTCTCGGAACAGGTGAGACCACCCCATCCCCGTTGACAGTCACAAGTCCAGGGGTCATCATTGCACGATCCGTTTTCACAACCCGGGTATGGAACACATTCACTACAATTGGTTCCTATTAAAGAGTTTGTGTTAGACTTAAGTCATTGTTAAAAGAGGATAGACCTGTAAAGCCTAATTTGCATCGACACTCTTTGGGACGTCTACACCATCCATGGCGAGAATCACAACCAGTGGAACAGATGGCTGTGCGATAAATAAATTAAGTGTTTTGTGGTTGAGAACAGTTGGCTTACGTGTAGAGCAGAACATTCCATCCCAGCCCTCATTGCAGTTGCAATCGAGAGGTTCGACACATGAGCCGTGTTGACAACCCGGAAGTGTTGAGCACTTACTGCAGTTCTCTCCCTCCCATCTGACAATGAATTGAAAAGCAATTTAGTTTAATATCTAATCATTTAATTGGTTTAATACCCGAATCGACACTTGCACTCTCCCGGAACTGAACAATACCCTAAAAATCAGATATAAAGTAAGATAAGTGAAGAATTTTGTGACTATTGTTACCATTTTTGGTATCACAGCCTTCTTTGCATTTCGCTAAACATAAACACAAACAAAACAATTATTAGGTTTTTCACAAATTCCTGATTGACTTGACTTACGAATAGAGCAGAACATTCCCGTCCAGCCCTCTTCGCACTTGCATTCCATAGGTTTTGTGCAGAAGCCATGTTGGCACCCGGGTATAGTCATACAGTAATCACAATTGAGTCCAGTCCATCCAAACTTACACTGACACTTTCCAGGCTGTTCGCAATACCTGTTAAATGGATGTTATGTTAGATCTCATTTGATTTAAAAATTGAATCCAAACCCATGCGATGCATGACATGACTCCATACAAATGGGTACTTCACAATTGACTCCTTTCCAACCGGTGGGACAGTTATTATCATCAGAAGAGTTGAGGTAATTGTCGAAAGTTTGTGATATTTTCCATCGAAACATAAACTGAACGTTTGTCGAGTTATTCCTTTTTTGAGTCTTTCCGCTGTAATGCCATTCACTCTCTTCAACACTATTTGTCTCAATCGATACGTTTTTAGTTTCGACATATCTTGTGATTAGTTTGTCATTAGTGTCGGGTTTCTGTTTGTGCCAAACCTCCACTAATATCAATAGTCGTTTCTTTTTACCATTTAATGCTTCCAATGAATTATTGAACAACTTTTTAGAGTTAATCACTGTTTTTAAACTAATGGGCAGAGAGTTGTTCGTTAAGGTATTGGTTGTCCAGAAGGCTATTGAACACGAAGTTGAGGAAGTGTTGTAAGATTTAGGATTTCCTCCTTTCTTCATATCGGAAACTGTATTTCCAGACGAACCAAATATTCTTTAATTGGAATTAAAAATATTTTATTGCCTTTGATTTCATTAAAACAGATTTAATTCAAGTCATACCTGTTTATGAAGTTCCTAAAAATTGAGGGCTTTTTGGTGGTGGGACTCAACTTTTGCTCATCTCTTCTCTCTTTAGGCATAATTATAGCGGTGTTATTGTTATTGTTTTGCTGTTCGGAAATGCAAATCTTCCAATAGGGCCTACATGTGGCGTTTCCCCCTCGACACAGACCACTTGACTTATAGCCACTGCAACAGTTCCCATTTAATAGCCTTCCGTTGCTATTCACAAATTCCAAGACATCGAATTCAACCAAATAATTGACATTCGGCTCAGCCTTGTATTCGGGGAGAAATACAATTTCTTAAGAATTTAACTAAAGTTTGAATATTCTGTTAAAACTGAAAAATTCAAATATTTTCTTATCAAGGTCAAACTTCCTGAAAATATTAAAATTAAAAAATCCAATTAACTATGAACCCGAGCTAGATTGTTTTCAGATACTGTCTTTTTAATTTGAGGTAGGTAAAAATTAATTAACGTTAGCAGGTTAAACTTATATTTGGCCAAACGTCAGATCATTTTTAGATAAAATATTCAGAAAAGTTATCTAATTTTAACTGAAGTTTAAAAGTTCAGTCACTAAAAGTTCCTGAAGTTATTACTTATAATGAGTTTCTGTCAAAACAAAAACTTTGAGAAATACCTGAGAAATATATGAGGAGAAGACAGTCAATGTCAGGAATGTTAGCATTAATTTGATGTTAAATTTTATTTCAATCCAATTATACATCACTTAAGAGATGAACAAAACTTTATTGGAATCGAAATTTGTTTATTACTCAACAAAACTGTGGAAACAAATAATTTCACTTTAAGTTCAATGACTCGCTTCTGTTGACTGAAAATAAACTTGAATCTTCAATTCCAGTGTCTCATCAACTCGTGTGACAACTTTTACCAGAGCTAACTGTTCTGCCCATCCATACCAATTACATAACCACTTATGTTAGTCTGGAATTAGGGGACAGCCATTTGATTATTAAAAATTAAATGACCTTTAGCTAAATGACCTGAAGCTTTAGTAAAAGGTTTCAAATTTTAATTTAATCAAAAACTTTTATACAGGGAAAAGAACTCAGGGAAGGACTCAACTATTAGATTGAACATGATCAATTCAACCAAGGATTAAATAGAATTAATCAAAAGCTTTTCAGTTTAGAAATAAGGATTTTATTTGTGGTTAGAATTTGTTTGAGTAATAAAAATATATTAAATATTTAAAAACAAAATTTGAAGACTAAATGTTTTTTCTTTTGTTCTTTTTAGGAAAGACATTTAAAGAAAGCGGCGACAGTTTCATTGGTCTTGTCAAACCCTGATAAGTTGCGAGGTTGCGAGTAGACAAGGTCTTTGAATTTGTAAACTTCATTTTCTTTGACTAAGAAGTACTCATTCCTTTTCCTGAAGGCGCTAATTGGATGATCGCCCAATCCATAATCGATTTGTATAGGGTTCACCTTTACGTTCCACTCGTCTTTTAGCAGTTTCTTTACCATAAAGGTTTTGTTGTCTTCGGATTTGATAAATAAGACAATTTGTGGAATCTTCCGCACAAAAAGAGTGGCCAATATTTGATCATTGCTTCAAAATATTAATAATTTTAATAAAAGTAATGATTATATTCTTGAAGCTAACCCTTTAGTTATTCCTGGCCAATTACTGCGACCGACAGTGTTGTTGGCTCTCAACATATAGCCATAGCCACCGATTTGGTTATCGAAACTGAAAGTCAATGAATTTGGGTCCCATTTGACCATTGAATACATTTGTTTAGAAACATGTCCTCCACTTTGTTTTTGATAGAATATGAATCCTGTGTTAAGCATATACTCATTGAACCAACAGTGCTCTGAATTTGAACTCTTGTCACAGGACTCCGAATTGTCGTTCTCGGGAACGACTTCGACGGCAAATCCAGTCCTTAATATATTGAGATCGAGTCCTTTTGATAAATGAACAAAAAGTTATTTTCAGCAAATAATTCAATGAATACCTTTGAATTTCTCCTCGATTTTGAAAGAGGTCGGGTCAGGAATTCCGTTCTTCACCTTATAATTTGATATCCAAACGTCTTGATTTCGAACCAAATAAATGTCATCATTCATATTGAAGACTCTGTCCACTTTGGTTTGAGTTCCTGCGTCGCAAAATACCGCCGATTCTTCGCTTTTGAGATAAAATGAAATAAGAATTGTTGTCAACAAATATATCTTTGATTTCATGTCTGAAGTTCTGATTAGAAGATAATTCAAATTAAATTTAGAAATTAATTTTAAATTTGATTTTAAATATAGAATTCACGCGAATTTAATATTCATTGAACTTTTATGCTGACTATAGTGTTGGCAGTGCTGCACACCATTGAATACAACCAGAAATTCAATAACATTTTTTTTATAATTTAGAATCAAATTAAAGAATTAACGCGAAAACAATTCATTGAAATTTAAATCGAATTCAATTTTTACTTTCATTTTTCAAAAGAATTTATTAGAGTTTTAATTACATTAACCGAAACACTGAAAATGTCTTTCAAATTGTTTTCAATGATAGTCTTGGTATTGATGTCCACTCCTATCGATTGTAAGACATCAGAA
>JAQFZI010000745.1:0-13206 GCA_034695605.1 Eupelops occultus
GGTCGACTCAATGGCACGTAAAGACCTAACTGTGAGAGGTTTGGGTCTTCTCTAAACTTAGACAAATCCATAATATTGGTGTTGGCATCAAATCTCTGACTCATAACAATTTTTATTGTATTCGTCAGCTCGTCGTTGATAGGCGTCGGAGGAATAGCACTTCTGTTGACCATAACTACCATTTTATGTCCCGTCGGTGTCGTTATTTTACGACTGATGGCTCGGAGCGCATCGGCAGTGTCTCCACCCAATACAAAAAAGACAACCCCTCCGCTCTCATTATGATAGTTATAGGGAGTGAATGACAATTGGGTTGAGTCCAAAATCAATTGTAGAACCGTTTGTTTATCCATTTTGTTTCCGTAAGGGATCTGTTTTTATCAAATTTGAGATAAAATTAGTTAAAATTCAAATTTGTATTCATTAATAAAGAACTAACAGATATTTTAAACCATTGACTTTCGATATCATCTCTATTCCTCTCAGAACTTATATCACTATAAGACTGAATATTTCGTCTCTGATTTCTGTTGGTGTGATGGTATTGTCGACCTCTTTGGCCCCGACCTGACTTCGATGACCTGAAATATTATCAATAAATTAATAAAAATAAGATTTACTTTAAATCACTGACCAATTGGCGAAACTTCGGTCATTCCTCTCACCCCCTCTTCGGGGGACGGAATCAAATCGATTGTTATCATTATTATTATTATTGTCTTCATTGCCTTTATTTGAATTGAATCTAATTTGTCGAGTATTTCGGTCGCTATTGAAAGAAACGGAGACATCGTTTGGCGCTTTTCTGTCCCATTTTGTCCTTATATTTCCGCCGTATTTTCCTCGATATCGTCGACTCATATTCTGATTGGATTCGTAATCACTTCTGAATCCTTTAAAATATAAATTAACTCAAAAAAATTCATTAAAACTGGAAAACAATAAATACCTCGATTATTCATTATATCGTTTCTTATAAAATTGAGATTAAACCCGTGTTTTTGACCAAAAATTAGTACTTCTTCTCACAAAATATCACTTTTTATGAATTGATGCAAATATTATTGAAATGCAATTATATATTTAAATTAAATTTATAACTATTTTTTTTAAATTAAAAGATTAAAAAGTATTGAATTTATTTGTTTATAAGTTTGATGCTGTCGTCCATTTAATGTTGAAAACAAAAGTGTGTTAACTCACATTTCAAATATAACAGATTTTAGGGCATTTTGTCGATGCATTTAATCTGTTTTTATGAATTAACAAACATTAAAGAAATGGTCATAAACACCAGTGGTGTAACGCGAGTCACAGAATAAACTTTACTACTCTATCAACGTTATCAAGTATCAATTTTGCCAAATTATTGAATTAATATATCACTGAAACCCAGTGAGATAGTCCATTTTAATCAACAATTTTGAGAACAAATTGGACCACCTTTAGTCAAACTATTATCCCATCTGATCCAAAAAGTGATAATTTATATAAAAGCAATATATTCTTCAAAATCGAAGTGATTTACAATTTACTCTTCAAATAATTACTGATTATCATGGCAATTTTAAAGAATATACACTCCAATGCCATTTCTATAAAAGTGTTTGATTAAAAATTGTTGATTAAAATGGACTCATCATCACTAGTGATATACAGTAAATACTCACTTTCGGCAACCGTTTGGGGAATGGATAAACCCTTGCCTTAACCGAATATTGCCTTAAATGAATATTCGATAACATAGATTAAAGTAGCCATAGGATCAGCCGGGGCCTAGAAAGTGCCTTGCTATAATTGGATATTGCTTTAATCGAAGTTGCCGAAACTGAATATTTACTGTATTCAGTAATTTGATAAAATTGATTCTTGATAACCTTGGTAGAGTAATTTGAGTCTAATAAAATTTAAATAAGCTTGTACAGAGAAGCTATTTTTGATCTTCTAAATTACAGATTGATATGAATTCGCAAAAAAGACAATTAAATGACACATTTTAATAAATTGCATCAAAAGTTTATTTAATGATTATTTATTAATAAGAATCGGATCAAAAGATCCTTTGAAACCATAGGATTAAATCAAATTAAAAATAGTGTATTAATTAAAAGGATTAAATGAATTACAATTCAATACATTTAAAAATTATATGAATTCTCTTCGAAATTATATAATAAAAATCAATCAAATGATTCGATGATTAGAAAACACTCAAAATTATTGTATAAATTCAATAATTGATTATTTGTGACAAATCTTAGCGAAAGCAGAGAGCCTGAAATCATTAAAACTATTGGGAACAGTGTCTGCTGCTCCCACCGGACGTTTAGGCGACCCCATTGATAACATTCTGAGCCGCTCTTCCAACTGTTCTGATGGGAAATCCAGAGTACTATCGATTGAATCGGTTGAAAGTTTGCGCGGACTTTGTGAGGGTTCCATTTGAAAGGGTCTAATGGCTCCGGGAATTATATCAATGCCTGAATGTATGTATGAACAGCGCGGACCAAAACTGCAGAAGCCTTCTGAATGAAACGCTTTACATAATTGAGTCTTGTACTTCTGATGTCGGCCCCGGAAAGGTTTCAACTCATTCAAGCCATGAGCGAACAGACATTGCTGGCCATGAGGACAGGTACCATTTTCCTGCCAATGTCGACAGAGTTCAGTTTTATAACGACTCTCCTGATAGTTCTTATTATGGACGGGTGGAAGTACTGTCACTTCTAACAAAATTTATCAAATATTAGAAATCTTACAAAAGTTAGAAATAGCACCAAAACTTACCCGAACTATTGGAACCAATACTACAGGATGAGCCAGGCCTTTGAACTATTCGTTGTTGGTTGGCGAGTGAGCTAGTACCGAACAATTGTTCGGTAGTGAAAGTGGAGAGTCTTCCTGGATTCCTGGATGTCAATCTTCTTGGATTTGACTCATATGACTCAGGAATGATATTATGTGCCGCTAAAGACTTTAGAAGTTATCTAATAATTAGATAATTGTCTCTTAAAATACACTTAAAATATATACCATTTTTATATCAAAAGAAGTCGGAAAAGATTGAAACCAAAGCGACATTTTGTTTAAAAATAAATTAAAATAAATAATAAAGTAATTAAAAACTGAATAAAAATTTAAAACTTTTCAATCATTTGTGAAATGAGAGTCAAATTATAAATGAGAGTCGATTTCCTCTCATCTGTTCTCTTATATAGAGATTTAATATCAAAAAAATTTGAGTCAAAAGTTTTCAGTGATTTCTAATCTCAAAGCTCTGGCTTTTGGTCAACGGATTAATAGAGAACTTGTTTTTAGTTCAAACTTCTGAGAAAACATTTCTATTATTTGGTCTTTAATTTCCATGAAATCGACAAAAGATTTTATTAACTCTTTTATTAAACCTTTTTGTCATTCTGTAAACATCTGACAGGTTTTGTCGTTGAGCTCAGGTATGATAAGACCATACAAATCATTATCAGATAAACATATTATCGATAAATAAGTTTGCTTTCAATTAAAATAATTCTGGGATTCAATTGCATTTATTTCCAAAAATAAATCTTTTAATTTAAAAGCATTTTATCAAAATTAGCTAGTTCTAAATTATATAGTTTTAAAATATGTAGAATAAATGAATTTCATGTTTGAAATATTTGATTTCAAACAAATATATAGTTATTTGTTTGTGTTTTTGATTAGCAATTCATAGAATAATCTGAATATTTGTGGTTTTAATCTCTCACTAAAACATTAGGCAATTGAACCGTTGGGATAGGGATTAGGATATCCACTGGATCTCAGTCACGAATGCTATCATAAATTCACATTAATTTCAATTTTCAAGGCTATCGACAAATATTATTGAAATCCTTTGTGTTTTTACCGTAAGTTCATTGAATTCTTGGCATATATTCAGAGTCAGACATAATTAAGAAAAATTAAATCTGTAATAAACTTTGCTAGATATCAATCGGAAAGATAATGATTTATGAATTGTTCACTCAATAGATGCCAGTAATTATTCAATGAATTATGAAATCCTTGATTACATAATATTTTGCTGGTTATGTTTTGTGAATTTTGCCAATTTTATGAAAATTCTAAATATTCTGTGATATAACTAACGATATATGGAAGTGTCTGTGGAAGTATCTGTTCTACTGTTTGCTATGGCCAGGGATAGAGTGGGTGCTCACGAATTGCGAATAACTCTGAATCAGTTGTGGAGTAATAGAGAGGCTCTAATGAGACATATTTGTTGTCAAGTGTTCAGTAGTTTAAAAGAATTGCTTCCAATTCTTATGCTGGCCATCAATGAAGTCTATGTCGTCGACAATAATAATCAGATCCAACTCAACCACAACGATGTGATAGCACTCATACCTCCAATAACTGGCGGATAAGCTCTCAATTTTTAAATTAAATACTTTTAAGAATTAAATTTAAGCTAATTTTGTGCCAAAAATGAGTCAATTAATTGAAATTTCAAACGAATTAAATGAAAATTTCTGATCAACTAAAAATAGATTGTTCTTGCTAATTAGTTACCTAGTTGCTTATGAATAGAATCAATTGACTCAAAGCCCTATAAACTTTTTCCATGATTGGATAACGGGTTGAATGAACTTTAGATAAAATTAAATCCAAATAATTTCAAATATTTATAATTTTGAACAAAAATTTAATAGTTTTTCTCATTTTATAAATTTTATACAATATTTCTTCAAATTTATATATAATTTGTTTTTTGATATTTGAAAATATTAGAGAAAAGAATTAAATAAAACATTTGTTTTTGAAATTAATTAAAACAGTTTTAAAAAAAATAAAAATAAATTAAAATTAAAGTAAATTTCGAGAATTCTTTACATTTTGTCGAAAGAAAAATGAGTTAAAATTGAATTAAGAGATCAGAAATAAAAAACAATTTTTGAATAAATAAAAACAAAAGTATTGCAATAAATGGGTGGAGTGGGGGTTTGGGGTCTCTATAAACATTATGGCAATCGTAAAATCAAATACCAAAACAAATAATTCTTTTAAAAAACATTTTTAATATACAATAATATTATTAGAAGAAAAAAAAACTCAAATATTTTTAACTAAATTCCAGTTATTTTAAATTAAAAGCTGCGCTAAAATACTAATCAATTAATAATTTAAATAATTAATAATTATATAATTTTAATCTTCAAATTAAATAGAAAATAATTTACAAAACATAATGTTTTTCTTCGAGCGCTTCCATTAATTGAAACATTTGTTAAAAATATTTCAAATTTTGATAAAAGTTTTTAAATATTAACATAGAATTAAAAGTATTAAAAAAAAAGTTTTGGCATTAAAACCATATTAAGAGGTTTAGGAAATTTACAAATGAATAAAACGGAGTAAAAGAGAGGAAAACTATAAAATCAGATGAAATACAATTCATCTATGAATTAATCAATGAAAAGATGTAATGACGAGAATGTCATCGATATTAAGATAATGAGAGGAAACGATTATTTCATTTTTTACAATAAATTCTTGTCATTTAAAATATGAAAAACGACCGAAAACTCATTTAATTAAAAGTCGAAGAATGAGTCGAATAAATGTATTTATCTTTAAGTCTCTTATAAAACAGTGGAAGAGAGCGCCTCCTCATAACGCATACCCTTCTCGATGACAATTTCCGCATAGGGAATATCTGGGTCTTGTGTCAGCTCTATTGCCTGCTGTTTCTTAAGAACGAGTAATGAAAAGAACTTTTGTGCGACCTATCAGTCAATTAATATGAAAAATATTAGAAATTCTTCAACAGTTGAATGAAAAGCGAACTGACCTGTTTTCTCCTATTATTTTTGACCAAATTGCTAAATAATAGCTGTCCCTCCTCTTCGAGTCGGGTCACCATAAACTTCAACAATATATTAGTCCTTCTCTGACGTATTCTTTCTTCGAACTGTTCGTCTGTTTCGTCGGGAAGCATCTCTTCCGGCTATAAAACATATATTATTACAATTCAAACTAATTTTATTTTAAAAGATAGTCCTACCGGTCCCACAGACATAGGAGCTCCGTAGTCATCTTCTTCTTCTTCTTCAAACTCATCCAACGGTTGCATCGGTTGGAACTGTTCGCTAGTTTGTAGACTACCGGCTCTTATATCTTGTATAGAAGAAAGGTCTCTGGCGGACACTTCGGAAGGCTCTTCGGCGACATGATTAGTGACCGGTTGTGCTTTTTCTTTACGTTCTTTTTTATCTTCAGTTTTCCTTTTCTTCTTGGGTGGGGTTCGGGTATAACTGGGAGTCTTTGGAGTTTTGGGGGGCTGTAAATCTGGAATGGGTGACAATTGCGGCAATTGTTCCTCGAGATCTTCCAATTCGGGCAGCGGTGGTGGTGTCCGCTCGTGTCTGAGATCTCCATTCATCAGCTCTGGTTCTGGAAGTAGTTCTTCGGTGTCGACATGACTTGTGTTCAGATATCTGGTGTAATAGATTAATAACAATTTGGATGGCATTTGGCGTTCGGGCAGAGCAAACATCTTTTCACTGGTACCCGTCCTTTTCCAGTGCATTAATTTTTTGGAAGGAGGCGCTAAGTCAAGGGTTGTAATGATGTCTGTTGTGTCGGACAACTGGGCCTTCATTTCTTCACCGGAGAGTGTCTTTACTTCGTCGATAAGCATTCCTAACTTTTTGCGTCTCTTCCGTCTCTTCTCGAGACCGGGAGCTTCGAGTGGTTCCAAAACCATTGTGTCCTGTGTTTCAGTCAAACGCTTTCCGTTTAAACCATCTTTTCGGAGAACATCCGTTTCTAAGGCTTGAATAGGAGGTGCGAAAGGCATCTCTTCATCTTCCTCTTGTGGTGGTGGAGGCGGAACAGAGCCCGGTGTTGAAGGAGGGCCTGAGGGTGCCATAGAAGCTGGTGCTCCGTATGACATACTATCGGATCTGTCAGACATTGCGCTCTCTGGTCGTTGCACTGACTTTGGCTGTTGTTCCGGCACTTCTTGTTGTTGGTCTCCCTGTTCTAAAGGCTGTTCGGTCGGCATTTGAATATTGAAGACGTCGTCTTCATCGACAATACCGACCCCCAGCTCACCCCCAAAGCCGTCATCAAGCGCTGGCCTATCAAATAAGTCAAGTGCTTTGGCTCCGGTACGTCCCATCAATGGTGTGCTATCTTTAAGTGTGACCGTTCCATCAGATGCATGAATGGACGATATGTCGGACCAATCTCTGACGTCTTGCATGAGAGGGTCGTCCACATGAATGCTAGAAATGTCTTCAACTAATGTAATGCTTCTAATGTTAGCACTGGTGGCCGGCGGTTCCATTTGACTGAAGGAAACAATAATTCAATTTATTATAAAATTAAAAATAATCGCAAATCAATAAAATAAAGACATATGACATACATCGGGGGTTCGGCGATGAGATCAAAATCATTAATGAAGTCTAACATCTCGGGTAATGTGATGGCACTAATGGCGGCTTCGGTTTTACCGTCGGGCAGATCGACAGCTCCCGGCCTAAAAGCCGATTTGATTTTGAAGGCCGCGTCCTGACAGTCCTGCAGCAGATATAATGTCTTTCGGGCATAGATTCGGACAATTCCTAACAGAAGATGAGATGACGTCCTCAACGATAGCTTAATCTTAAATAAAGATATCAAAAGACAATTTGAATAACAATTTGTATAAACATTTAATTTAAATCAATTGACAAAACACTGAAAAAAAGTTTAAAATATATTCAAAAAATTTAAGATAAGAGTAAATATGTTTTGGGAATAAAAATTCTAAAAATAAAATCAAAACAAATGTCAAAACAAAACAAAACTTAAAAGCTAATTGAATGACAGTTTGAATATAAAACTAAAACAAAAGAAAATTTAAATAAAAAGAGTGAAAACATTTAATAAAATTTATAAAAATCTGATCCAAAGCTCATTAATCAATGAGACATCCAATCAATTAAAATGATAGGACATACCTTCGGCTGAAGAATAGAGTCGACCGACTCTACGATATTGGTCTCCAAAATTTGTGCTTTGGTGATCTTTTTGTCCCAATGGGCGGCCAACCACACCCTGGCCAAAGGGCCCTTCTTGCCCAACACGAACACCGAATAAAACATTGTTTTGGGCGCCGATTATAGCTTTAAAGACAATTTTGACCAGAATTTAAACTAACGATCACTTCATATAAACGCCATATTTCTGAGTCAATACACTGTTTTGTATTTAGAATTGTTCACAAAAAGTCATTCTCTTTTTTTGACGACCCATTCCTACACTTATATAACATTTACATAATCAATATATTAAGATTACAAACCCAAACCTCCAATCAGACGACATACGAATTTTGTGAACAATCCATTGCAATGCACATCAAGTGCTTACCGTCTGTGAAATGAGAGCCAATGAAAGGCCGGGATTTCAGTTATTCAAAAACATAACGCTTTTTATTCAATAATATCAAAATGCAATGCATTTGAATATTTGTTTTTAATGATTAATTCAACTTTTGTTTGTTTTTAAAAATATATTGACTCAAAAATATTTTGGCTTCAAATGAATTAAAATAAGCAGAAAAACCATTGTTTTAAGACTTACATCGGTTGTAATTGATATGTGAGTCAATTGAACTGATGGCTAAACAGTTGCCCTAAGATCTAATAAAACAATCCAATGGATGATTCAATTTATTTAATTTAAGTGAAAATTAGTTTTATTTCACAAATTAATTGAGGAAATAACAGGTTTTCACACATTAAATAAATCATTAGTTTATTGGTATTAATCGTTGAATTGAATGAACTGTTTGAGCGCAAAAACAAAATGTAGTTTTAGTTCATATCTTTGACACCAGAGGTAAGGGAGTGGTTCACTGGCAGACAATACTGCACAGCCTGTGCCGCACAGCACAACACCCATACATCAATGACATTGATTCACTTCACAGAATCAGTATTTTGAGCGCTTTTTCATCAGTTGAAACTTATTTTTAGATCAATATTATTGATTTTGTACCTCTTTTTTACTTCCCTTAAAACTCCAATTTTTGATAATAAATATTCATTTTATTAAATGTATTGAAAATACTTTGATTTATTGATTTATTCAGATTTTTCATTATTTTGATTAATTATTAATTTATTATCGATTTTAACAAATATTTCCTTTATTCTCAAATAATTGGCTAAAAATAGTGGAAATTTAAGGGCAAGACCTGAAAAAATAGGTCAATTTTCAAATAATTTTAATTATTGTGAGGTTCGACCCCATAGTTGAAAAACGATTGCATCGCAAACTTGGCTTTCATCGGAACAATTCTGTAAAATGAGTAGGATAAATCAAGATAGGCAACCCTCAGCTCAATTTTTCACTTACTTTCCCAATCCGTAGAATATAATAGCACTTCTGGGAACAGTAATCAGGGTCTCATTCCTTAGAATTGCATCAACAGTCTGGTTGGCCACGAACTTGGCATCCACAATAGGGAATATCCAGTTAAATCTGAAAAATTTGAACATGCAAAAAAATTCATTGAAATGCACAAAAGCAAATATAAGCTGTGCCTATAGGCCAGACCTTGACTTTGGTTTTTTGAACATTCCTGTAGTCATAGCTAAGGGACAGATTGTGGTTAAATGTATTTTGTCATTGGATTTATTGAGTCTGAGTTCAGACTCGAGGGCTTCCATAAGGCCTACGATCGCGAACTTCGATGCGCTGACAGTTTTGTAGAAAAGTTATTACAATTCATATAAAAACTAAATAAAGTGCTAACCAATAGTCAACCAAATTGGGAGTTCCTAAAAGCCCTGCAATGGATGCGATACCCACTATATGACCTGTGCCTCGACTCAACATTTTTGGTAAAAAGTAGCGAATTGTCCAAAAATGTGAGAAAATGTTTACTTCAAAAGTTCGCTAAAATTATTAAAATTAAATCAATTGTTATAAACGATTAATTTGATTAATGACCAGAATTACCTTGATATCTTTGCTAGACAATGAGTCAAAAGGCAAACATTGCACAATACCAGCATTATCTAGTACAAAAACTCAAATAAATAAGTCTAAAGTTCATAATTCTTAAGATTATAATTAATTAAAATAAATTAAATCTTAATTAGAGATGATTTATGACATAAGGAAAGAATAGTTTATTAAATGAATTACTGATAAGTATATCGACTTCTCCCAAATCCCACTTAATTTGTTTGGCGATCTCTGCAATCGATTCTTCGTTAGTTATATCACAGGAATAGGCACAGGCTTTCCCTCCATTGCTCTTAATCTCTTCCGCAACCCTTTCGTTATTTTCCTGTCGGTTTGGGGGACATTAGAGGACGGAATAAGAAAGTGAATGTCAAATTGAGTTCAAACTTCATTCAATGTATGTCTAATCTTTTCCTCTATTCCTCCCCACTCTCTTTTATTGCATTCAACTGTGACACATAACAGGGATATGAGGACAAGGATATGTATTCAAGGCTCTCAGAGGTCAATGGAGTGCCCCTCAAAGAGTATAATAGTCTTTTGGGGGACTTTACATTGAATAAGTAATCTTACGGAAGGTCTCTCTCTCTCTCTCTCTCTCTCTCTCTCTCTCTCCCTCTCAATAAAAATTGAATGAATAAAAAACAAACTTGATTAATGTCAATTAGGGCCAACTTAGCTCCTAATTTGGAGAATATAAGTGCCATTTCTCGGCCCAATCCATGTCCACTGCCTGTAATGAGTATAACTTGATTGCGGACATCTTTTTTGGGAACATTTATAACCAAATTAATAAAAAACTCGATATAAGAGCTTATTATTTTGACGATTAAAACAATGAGTTCAGTCCACATATCTATCATTTGATGAAATAACATATTTAATGACAGAAATATGTTTTCAAACAATATATTCATTGATTAATAAATTTAATTTTTTTTAACCAAATATTAAGAAAATTAGTGTTAAAACAAATAATAGTTGTGTTGAACTTGAATTTTATGCAACGCGTCAGTGGTGTCCTTTTTGACCCAGTTATGTAAGACAGGTCTCAAACAATTTTGTACATAATAGTAACTTTACCTGTGGGAGCACTTTACCTGTGAACATTTAGAGAACAGGATTATAAATATTATGAACAGTTGTATTGGAAGCATGTCTATCAATTCAAAAATACGTCACTTTTACTAAAATTGGATTTATTTTTTGCATTAATTAAACAATTTTAGATAAATAAGGAAATGATTAAGATAAAATCGGAAGGAAATATCCTGCTAATTATGATAATTTCTGAATTAATTGGATAATAATGATTGGAGACATCTATTTATAATTTATTCAATGGTTATAATGCAGTGTATTTTTGAAGGAAATATAATATTTATTAACTTTTTAAGAACTACTCAAAAGTTAGGATTCATTTCATATAAAGAGAAGAAAACTTATCTTCGATCAAAAATTAATTTGTCATCTTTGATTTTCAATCACCATTATCACTTTTCATCAAATCCATTCAATTAACAATCAACTTTTATGATATAAACTATATGATATAGGTGAATTCAGATGAATTCAGGTCTTGATTAATTATTTTATTGTTTGAAAGTTTCAAAATTTATCAATGTCAATTTACTATGAGAAAATAAATTGATAGGTCAATTTTATAAAAATTGAATTAATCAGGGATGGCCAAATGATGTCTAGCGGGTTTTAAAGTGGGTAAAATGAAATACTCACTTCAAGCTTATCAAAGACTGTTTCAAGAATAACACTTATATTAGTCTAATATTCTGTTCTCACAGCAAATTCAAGCGGCTTTGAAAACACAGAGAGAACAGCTGAGGAGAACAGCTTAAAAACTTTCTAAAGCCAAGACACTTCAAATTCCCTTCTTGAGAAAAGTTTGACTTCTGTGAGAACAACACAGCGCGCTTCAAAACTATCGTTGGTCCAGGATAATGTAGAGTCTACATTGTAGACCCAAAAACAAACGTTAATCTATCAAAAGATGTCATCAAATTAATGCTGCCCTTTCAACATTTGAAATACTATAATATAGTAACTATATAATTGATAATTGATATTATATTTATCCCAATAATTGCAGGAATTGCAGGATCTGAACATTATATAAGTAAAAGATAAATTACAACCATTTCCTAAAATAAAGGAAAATTTTAGCCCAAATTAGCGAATTTTAACAAAAAAGGTATATTTCCTTCAAAAAATTGATCAGAGGGGGGTCTTCCTATTTTACGCCAAAGGTGATACTTTTGTATACTGAAATAGTTTACTTTGACTTTCCCTGAATTTAATAAAAAATAATTGATTGATTGAAATCAAGTTCTCTTAAATAAGGTTTTCTTTTGATTAATTGTTTATAAGATATTATAAAAAATAAAAAAAATATATCGGTTTTTATCAAAGCTATTAAAAATTTAAATAATAATCATTTAATAAACAAAACTAATTTATATGTTTTTTCTTATTAAACTTTAATTTTGAATTTTCATAATTTATATAATTTTTGAATTTGCACTTAACCTGAATTTGTTTTAAGTTTGTTTAAAATAATCAAAGGAGGTGCTGAACAATGAGAGCAGCGGTATTTTATTGATATACAAATCAACAAAGTAAATATTAGTGAAAAATAAAAGCCATATATTAGAGCCATATCCTTAACTTCGGAACTTAATTCTAAAATTTCAAAATTATCTGTAATCTAACTTCACTATAGATGTAGAAAATGTCTTAAAAAGTAACTCATCTCTATTGAATATTTTTTAAACATCTTAGACAGTGATGTCCAATGGGGGCAGCCCCCATTACTAAATATGCACCCTACTTTTTTTTTGTTTTGTCCAAGCCAATTTAAAGGAAAAATGACATAAAAACTACCCTTCCCCACCCAACAAAATTTTAAAATGAGCCTATGGAAAAATACACCTTTTATTACCCTTAATTTTAAAATTTCCGGAACCCCCTATTCCGAGGAGCTTGAGCAACACTAATCCAAGACCTCTGCACTATATAATTTCGTATTTTAGGAGTTTGACAAACAATTCATACTATAAAACAATGTTATAATACAGTTATAAATGGGTTTTTTAAAGTGACCTGGGCCAGGTAAATTACTTTAAAATACCCATTTGTTTAAAATAAACATTAAAATTACAGAATCATAAGAAAATTGTTTTAATC
>JAQFZI010000746.1:0-13199 GCA_034695605.1 Eupelops occultus
AAAAAAATGTTAAAAATAGTTAAAATTCAGCTAAAATTGGTTAAATTTTGCTAAATTTCCCGAAATTTAGTACCTGATTTGAGGCAAATTTTCGAGGGAGGGGGGTAGTTTTGAGCAAAATTCAGGGGGGGGTAAGCTCGGCTGAAAAAAACAGGGGGGGTATATACCCTATACCCCCCTTCCGCATCCCTGCACACACACACACCCGTGCTTTTTATAATCAATTAAGAAAATTAAACATTGATTATTTTATACCAGGGATAGCCAATGGAGATCAGTTCAAAATTTTGAAAAAACATATCTTAGTTTTGATTGCCTAAAGGACTCCCCTAAGAATTTTTGTCCTAATTAACTAAAAAAAGCTTGGCTATCCAGGAGCTTTATATCTTTCCTCTATAGTTGTAAGTGTGTGTGTGAATATGAGAAACCACCAAGCACTTGTTTTTAAAATAATTAGTGTGGGAGTTATCATAAAAAATTGAAATAATTTTGAACTCTTTGAGAATTTTGAACGCATTTCTTATTTAAAACTCTTCTTCTTTTGTAGGTTTGAACCAAATATTTGTTTAGCGATTTTAGTTCTCCAGACTTTAAATCAATAATAAAAAGCAGACAAAAGTTTTTGAATAATAGAAAATGTATTCAAAACGAAAGTTCAGTAAAACCATTGAGAAATGTGTTACACATTTCTATAAGAACTATATTTTTGCTGTCCTTATGATTGAAAAGTTATTTTTGATTTTTTAATTTAGAAATTGAGTGAAAAAATACATAAACAAAATAAAACAAAAATATATGCCATTAGTGTCACATTTTTGCCATACATTTTGAATTTATCAATCATTTCGCTAAATATAATATTAATATCGATTTGAAAAATAGTGTAAATATTCTTTGAAATGAGACTGACCTCGAACTTGAAAAGCGTATGTCAGGCCCACTGAATGCCAGTCCCACTCACACACAGTGTTTGCGCTTAGAATTCACTCAGTCATCAATTTTGGCCCGAATTTCATATTAGGAAAATGTGTTTCGAATTTTAAAATCAAATTAATTAAAGAAATTTTGGAAAATCTGTTGATGTCTTGAATTTGAAACTCTTTTTTCCGATATTTTCAATAAAAACAAATATTTATCTCAAAGATAACTATCCTTTAAAATCTGAATAATTTATAGTAGAAGCAATTTAAATATATGTGTGCTTGATAAATATGACTTTTATCCATCCGACCATAACGTAAAATGGGTCATGTTTACCTTGGTTTCAACATTTCTCACTCTAATTGATTTAAAGTTGTTTTTCATTGAATATGACTTTTAGTTTATTTATAGGAAATTGTTATTAAGTCAAACGGAGAGCCTTAAATTAATTTGCCTGAACTGAGGGCTTTCCTTCCCTCTGTCCTCCATATAAAACATACAGAAAATTATTTGTTAGTCAAACAGACAACAAAAATATTAATAAATTGTGTTATAATTCGTGATATTTGTGAACATCAGGTGTGAAACAAAACACGCAATGAGTCTATAATTTAAGTCTACGTTTCGCCCAAAAACACGCCATTAATTGCATTGTTTTCCTCTGAAAGAAAAAACACTAATTGTTTTTCATTGAATTTCTAATTAGAAAATAGTTTTTATGCTATAAATAGAAATAAAAACTTATTTTCTTCGCTAACTCTCTATTGGAGAGTAAAGAAAATTTTGGTTCAATTATTTTGTTTTTACTTTAGATTTGAAACAAAATTGATTACATTTTTCACGAATTCAAACCATATTTTAATCGATCGAATTAAGTGAACATCTTTTCGCTATAATCATGGGTTCGGCGCTGATCAGCACAAGTAGTTTATAACTGTTTTTCTTAATTTGGTTACTCCTCGATTCCAATTTGATTTGATTTTTATTCTCATTTCTCTCTCTCTCTCTCTCTCTCTCTCTCTCTCTCTCTCTCTCTCTCTCACACACACACACACACACACACATTCCCTCTCTAATGGCTCTCCCGATCCTTTAATATTGGGGCTGACTTTGAATTCGATAAAATATTTTTCGGATAAATTATTATGATTTGAAATTTGTGTTTAATTTATATCGAAAACTGTTTTCATTAGAGTTCATCAATAATTATAGCCTTTCCTATCGATTCAATTCAAAAGCATTTCTACTTTTCTTTAAAACGATTTCTTTTTTTTCTCTTCGAGTGCTTTGAAATTTGGGTCGTTTTTGTTAATCGAAAGCAAAGAACTTATTATCATTTTTGACGGTTTTGTTGAAAAATTGTCTTTTAATAAATGATTTTTTGAAATTCAAGACTAATTTCAATTGAATTTGTATTGAAATTGTTTCAAAGTTTCTTTCTTTAAGATAACAAATAAACTATTTATTAGATAATAAATAAATAGATAAATATTATTGCGATCGAAATGAATTCAATTATTTGTAAAATGTTCTGAATTTTTCTCAAAGTTTAATCCAATTATTTATTTAAAAATTACTTAAATTTTTAGGTCTTTCTCTGTTCTTATTATTATTAAATTTGAATTTCTCTCAAAAATTATTCTCAAAATTGAATTTCAATTTTATTATTAAATAACTTTTACCTAAATTTAGGCCAAAAATAGACTTTAAATGGATTGCATGTCTGACTGTCTCTCTCTTTAAATCTGTTTTCTTTTCAATAGTAATATGTATTATAAAAGTTTGAATAAATTCTTCAATTAAATTAGCATTTCTTCGGAGTTGAATCACAAAAATAGTAACAAATGGCAAAGACTTGTCTAACGGTCTGTCTATAAGTATGTCTTAAGACTCTTATGGCTTAAATTTATAACTGTTTTATTGTTATTTTAATATAGAAAATGAAAAAATTGTTGTCTAATCAGGTTTTGGTTTGAATTAAGTCAATAAAAATTCAGTGAATTTTTTCTCTCTCTTTTCAGTTCATAGAAAAAAACAAAACAAAAGAAAAAACGAAAATCTTTTCAATAAAGTCGATGATAAATGAGACCTATTTTTAGCTCTTATTGAGTATTACATAAAATTTTATGCTTACATTCAGCGCTTTTTTCATGAATAATAGATTAATAGGTATTTGTCTGTTTGAATAGTGTATAAAATGTATAACTTTTGCATATAGTTATCGTTTTTCATACCTATCTTTAAAGTCGTTATGTTTTTTTCCGTTTAAAATACTTAAAGTATGTTTAAAAATGTTATTTAATAACAATTGAATGTATATTTTGGTCCCAAATCGCAGGCAATACACAGCAAACATTTGCCAAATAATGGTTTTCTGTTCACTATTTCTATTATTTGTGTTTAACTATAAATTATATAACATATAAAGTGTTTGGACTTCAATCACGAAAATTCAACAAACTTTTTATAACTCACTCACAAAAAGGAGATATATTTTAACTTAAATTTTAGGGTTTTGTTTGAAAAATGCATGTTTTGAGGCCAATCACACGTTTTTCGGTTTACTGACAGTTTGCGTACATATTTATTCATAAAAAGTTAAATAATTATAATGTTTTTTATCGAATCGATGCTAAAACGCCAACAATTTTTTTATCAAAGAATATATCCTTTGAATAGAAACTTGAAAGTTTTGTTTAACTCTTATAACACCTAAACCTGCTTTTGAAGGAAACTTCACGCCTGAGTCCAAACTTAATAATTATTCATTTTTTTCATTTATTCAAATATTAATAACTAATTTACAGCTATTATAAAAACATCAGTTTTTTGCGAATAAAGTCTTCGCCTCTCAATTAAGTAAGGAATTAAGGCTATGACTGATTAAAGCATTTTTGAGGCTATTTTTCAAACAAAATTAATAGGAATTTAAAATAAATCAAAGGATTTGATTAAATGATTGTTTGAGTCATTTCTCGAATTAATAACTTTTTAAAAACCCTTTTTATAATATCGTAATTAATTAAATAACTCTTTTATCTCTTTTCGTCTTTAAAACTACACTCAAATCCTGTATCGGAGAAGAGATTAATAAAGAAATTTATTTAAGAGATTACACAAAATTTACGCAAATGTTTGTGTTTTGAAGCGATTCATATCATTCACTATAAATATAGTGAACACAAAAATTTGTTTACTTCAGCGGTTTTTTCCACTAAAAACACACCGGTATTTAGAATGTTGTTCCCAATTCTCGACGTCTTACAGTTTTTCATGTCTTTGTGGAGATTTTATTTACTATTTCAAAAAAAGTTATGATTAATTTTAGAGCCTTTTATTTAAACATCAATTTTATGTCAGTGAGGAATCATTTTTCTTATCCGTCAGTTATCTTGCTTAAGACCGGAATATCACCCTGTGCAGTCTCTCTCTCTCTCTCTCTCTCTCTCTCTCTCTCTCTCTCTCTCTCTCTCTCCTCTCAAATGATGCAAAAATATCTATTGTTTTTATGAAATTTCAAAATGAAATAAATTAATATTTAATGAGATTTGAAAATAGCTTTCATTTCTTTGGAGTGAATAATATATTCTTTGATTGAATAGATTTTCTCTTCGGTTCATAAATATGATAAACGAATGACTTCTGGTATAAAATGATTTAACAAAAGCATAGAATTAGTTTTTAATGAATTAATAATAATAAGAAAACATTGAAACTCTTATTCTTATTCTTAAGTGAAGATCAATGAATCGCTGTTTTTTCTGGGTATAAAAATTAGGTTAAATAAAGAATGTTTTGCTTTCTTACCATTAAAACAATATTTGACAGCATTTCTTCAAATGATTAATAGTTTTATTTCTAATTATTATTCTGTTTATATACCCATTAGAGCTCACTCTTTGTTTTACAATTTTATTTTTAATTCCCATTTCTATAGTGAATACATTTTCATTCATATGTTTCTCAAATAATTAAAAGCATTTTTCATATTTCTTAGGGGAGAGAGAGAGAGAGAGAGAGAGAGAGAGAGAGAGAGAGAGAGAGAGAGACCTTAAAAGCCAAAAGTGTTGCGAAAAATCATTGTTTTGTTTTGCAATCGTATTCTCGAAAAATATGAAGAAAAATAGAAATTTATTTTTGGAAACATTTTTTTTTCTTTCTTTTGAATTAATGGCCAAATATTGTGCTATAAGTCATCAAAATATTTTTCGCATATTTGTAATGAAAAATATTTTTCATTTTTAATGAATGATTGAATGAAAAATTTCTCATATTTTACTTATGAATTATTGCCATGTTTTTAGGTTTTAGGTTTATTTTTGGCCTTAAATTAATCAAAAGACAATATATAATTTTCCTCCATTCCATTGAAAGGGGTTCCTTGATTGACAGCCGTGTCTTAAGATTTGAATCTTGCAATTAGTTGTTTGATTTTTTGGACGAAAAAAGATTTGAGCAAACAATCAATTAACAGACAATTAACCGCTTCGAAGGCTATGATATCACTGGTTGTTAACAATTAACTCATGAAATACTAATAATTATGTGAAAACTCTCAGCAAAAGAGTTGACAAAACGTTTCATTACTCACGCCTTCAGTAAATTTAATTGGAGTTCTCTATGACTTCATTAGAGAAAACTTCAATTAATTAACTTTTTTCGAACAGAGAATTCAATTTTGAATTTTTGACAAACTTTTGGCAAATCAGATACATTTTGGTGAATAAATTATTTATCCGGATATTCGGATGTATATCAGTGTTGGAACTCAGATCCCAATGACATATATTTTTTAGATTTTCAACTTAAGATTGAATTCATTTGTGCATTAATTTTAACAGTAATTAAAACGTTTTAATTGATATAAAAATTCTATTAAAATTCATTAGAAAAATGTGGAGAGAGAGGGAGAGGGACGGAGAGAGAGAGAGACAGAGAGAGAGAGAGAGAGAGAGAGAGAGAGACTTTGAACACTCCGATTGAATGATTAAATCGGATAAAAGTTATTTTGAATTCTGAGTATAATCTTCTGCTCTCATTCAGAAAAAAATTTAATTCAAATGGTTTTTTATGGCAATTGAGAGCACACACAGATAAAAAGTCAGTCAAAGCAGAAGACAAATCAGATTTTCATTAAACTAAATATTCAACTCATTATATAATATTTGTTTTGATTTAATTCAATAATATTTTATATTTAATTGAATGCTAAGTAAAGTTCCCAATAGTTGTGAAGAACTCCTACTGTTTTTCATAGTCATCCAAAAAACGATTAGCTATTCTCTGAACTATTTTTTGTTTTGATTAATCGTAGCTTTAATTTAATTGATATGAAAACCACTATAAAAATGTCATAACTGATATGATTCAACTGTTCTTAATCCCGGTATATTTGATGAAGAATTCCACCATTATTTCAAATGTGATATTAGTTTATCTTTTGATCAAAAAATATCTCAAAATTAATTTCAAATTCAAATACCATTTAGTAGTTATCGGTTCAAAAACCGAATTTCATATCGATTTCTGTTAATTAGTTCTTCAAAATTGGGGTTTGAATCCAAAACAGTAATAATTTATTCATTCATTTCATTCCATTTGAATAATTTTACTTAAATTTCACTAAATTTCGAATTTTTCTACTCTGTTATCAGTACCTGAGCCCAAATTTTGAGATCATTTCAGCCATTATTGTTTGCAATTTTTCAATTTGAATGCAATATTGAAATTATTTCTACTTTTATAGCATTTATTCACTAAATGTTATGAATAATAAACTGAATTTTCAGCCAAAAAAACAAAATCAAACAAAACTAAAACCAATTGCAAGTTATAAACCTATTTTTGCATTGAATTCTAATGAATAGTGTTTTTTCTTCAAAAGTTTGGCTCAATTTTTGTTTGCTTTAATATTTTGTTCAAAAATGAGTTGAATTTTATTCAATTTTTGGTACGACATGAAAACCAATGATAAGTCTTAATGTGTTTTTTAGACTTTTTTGGAGAAATTTTCATTACTTTTATTATTATTGAGTATAATATTCTCCAAATTGAAAATTAAATAGAAATTGAATACAAATTTTCAAATTTATTCATTATATGCACACAAATGAAAGCACTATATTTTAAATCTGTTGAATGTTTTCTTGTTGTTTAACCACTGGACGACCCTTTTTTGTGATGTGAAGAAAACTTTTCAAATATGAAAAAATTGGTTTCAGTAAAAAAATCTATTCTCTTCTTATAATTATTTGTTTTTTTTCGACAATTTTTCAGTTCAACAAACTTTTGAATATATACTTTGAATATGTCTTTAGATTAGAAGATATTTTAAGCAAATCTTTTTTATTTTCAGGAGAATTAGGAGAAGAATAAAATATTGTTTTGTTTTTGTGATCTCTGTTTGAGACAATTCGCAGTTATGTTGAGATAGTTTCCCAAATCACTGCCAAATGTTTTGAGGCTCTCTTTTTTGACTGCGATGACCAAGTTGTTAGTAAACTATCTAATGATAAATAAGGGATTGATCTTGAATAGCATACATAAAATTAACTAATTGTCCAGGATGTTTCCTTTAAAATGCTCAAATTAATGATTTTAGGTCAAATTAGACCCAAATCATACCTAATCTGATCAAAAACATTAAATCTTTTCATAATTTTCAGTTAATCATATAGTTTAAGTTCTTATCTTACTAGTTACTAGATAAATTCTAGTGCATCTTGGCATTCTTTGCTCTTATTTACATAGATTTTGTGCAAAAACAATGTTTTTCGTAGAATTTGCAACAAATCTATTTGCACAGTATGTTTGTTATGAAAGATCCAAAAGCACATACACATGTCACCCCTGTACCAACATCTCAGCGCCTCATATCTGGATATCATCTTTAAAATTGTTTTTCTCTATTTCAATGTTCCTTCAGTTCTGGCTTTTAATTAAGTTTCATATTCTTCGTAACTGTTATTTAGATCACAACCATTAGTCAAACTCTAAGCTCTTGACTAAGATTTTCGTTTTTTGAGTCTTTTTTGTGCCATTCATTAGTTTTTTTTCAAACAAATAGTAAACAATCGCTTTATTAGGAATTAATTTTCTAAATATATACTATATTCGGGAAAAAGTTTTAATCAGAAAAAAGTAATTTTTCGATGTAATCATTATTTGCATTACTTCTTTATCTCAGTTTTGATGATAAGTTCAAATAAATTGAATAAAAATTTATTTTTAATGTCGACTCATATTTAGATCATAACTTATGAAAAAGAGTTTGAACACAAACTGAGTTTCAAAATTAATTTACTTATTTTTCTTTAGATTCGCTTATTTTGTATGTCATATAACTGTAAACTGACTCTAATTCCCTAAAAATAGATTTATATTTGCGTTTAAATTAATATCTTATACATAAAGATATGCAAAAATTTATAATTTTTTGACAGAATTATTGCCAGTGTTTTGGTTTCTACAGGAAATAACTCAATAATCATATTTTGAAGAAAACATTTAATTTTGTTTTTTCATTATTTAAATATTCAGTTAAAAGATTGCGATCTCAACAATGAATTTAAATCGGAAATACCTGTGCTTTTTGGGTGGAAAACAATAAAACGTTTTGGGAATCAAAACCAAAAATTACATTATATTTCAACAAAACTATTCTTCCGATAAAAATCATTGGTTTTTATATTTTTACTCAAAACTTCATTAATTAGTTGACGGAAATCATAATATATGTCGAATATATGGAAGTCTTTGAAGTAAATTAAAAAACAAACATTTTTTTTACTAATTGACAAAAAATTTTGTGCAATAAATTGAAATTTTATTTAATATTTTGTGACTTCAGTCGAAACGAATGTTTTCAGTTTACAGTTATTACCCATTAGTTTAACAGCTTTTGAGTTGAGTCCCAAAAAACAATTGATGTTTAGATTTGATTTACTGCTTATATACAAATAGACATCAATTTTCATGACCTCTAAAAGAGTTTTATATCGGATTCGTTTCGCAATTTCTTAGTTTTATGTCTATTGTGCTGTTTTTTGTTATAGAAATTAGTTGTCAATCCCTACCATTCCATACCATTCAATGCCAGAGCGATATAAATTGGTAGCAATTCCTAAATTTCTAACTGACTTTGAAATTATAATTCAGTTTCGCTCCAAAATAGTAATTTTGAATCAATTATTTCTAGTGTTAATCAATCAAGTCCTAGAATGACCAAGATATTTAAACATTTGACTTTTAAATAAATTTAATCATATGGAATTAATCTAGATTATTTTCTTTTTCTATTCTAAAATTACCATGATTAATATGAGTAATAGTGAAATGTTTTAATAATCAAAACAAGAATATTCATTAGAGAGAAGTTATAATTTGAATTTTAAATATTTTCACTCTTTTTATGAATAATTATTGCATCATGCATGTGGAAGTGCAAGATCAATTTTGTTGAATAAGCAATTTTGAATTCGATCTTCACATTTTGGCTCTGCCTCCGAACGGGTTATTCATGAGAAGGACAATGAGAGGCACTTGTAATCAGTGGTAACTCAAGTTATGAGTTTCGGTTAAAATTGTAATTCATTTGAGTGTTTGACTGAATTAAACCAAAATTTGGACTAAAAGTTAAATACTTATTCGGATAGTAGTAGTGCTCCGTTAGTGTAATATTATATGCGTTTGAACTGGTTTTGTGACCCATTTCGAGGCCCAAACTCTCAATATTCCTGAGCGCTCACACAGCGGTCCGGAGCGAGTTTTGCTCAGTTTTTAGTTGTTTCTAATCGCAGACACATATCGTGTGTTAGCATAACCTGTGCTCAGCATTCGCTGTGTTTTATTAATAATCAAAATACAAATTGATTTTTTAGTTATACAGAGTTTGTGCTGTCTTTAAAAAACTTGTAAATCTTGCAAAGTTTGGCTGACTTTTAATCCGTTTGACTATTTTTCCAATATTTTGACTCTTTTTTGGGATATTTCACTATTTTATTAGAAAATTTCTGTGAATTTTTGGACATTTGATTATTAATTCAAAATTACAACAATTTTTGTGAAATTGACTTTTGTTTGACTCTTAAATTTGGATTTTTAATCAACAATTTCGGACATAAACTCATCAAATACACTTGTGCTTGTACAAATGTACTTGTGCAAAAACATTTCGTGCATTACCTGTGCCTTCAAAGCCAGAATTCAATTTGGGATTGTTTTTAAGAATTAATGAAAACTAAAGAAATTTATTTCATTCATTAACTTCGAGCACAAAAGTCTTTTCCGATTCTTCTTGTTTTGGCATATTTTTAGCTCCAATTTAAAGTTTGAAAGAAAATTATATTTTTCTCAATCGTGTATTGAATTAAAACGTCTGCAAAAAATCAGTTTCTGTTCGACAGAGAATTGCATTTCAATCGTGAGATTCTGAGCACTAGTTTTCATTGGACTCCAAATACAACAGACTATCAGAAACATAATATTTAATAATTATTATTATAATATAACTACTATAAGAAAAGCACAGGTATGTTATGCTGTTTTAAGTGTCTATAATTATAAAGACTGACGTCTCGAATCTCTCCGAAAAAAATTCAATCAAACCTTTCGGTAAAAAAACTATTTTAGAAAAATAGGACACAAATATATATAGTTTTCTGTTATTATTCTAACCTCTCTTACGGCCAGACATTGATTTCCATTCACTTGAATTTCAATCTTTTTATTATTATTACTGCCAGAGATGTCCAAAGGGGTGACTAATGTTTTAAAAAATTAAGAAATTCTGTTTTTAAACCCTTTTTATCAGAAAATTATTAAAATTTATTGAATTTATTCAGTGATGAATTTTTATCCTTGCTCTTTTCCAACAACTCATTTGTATCTTTATTTATTTTCTATGTTTGAAAATTTATATAAATTTATAAATCAATTTTATTGTTTTAAATTGCCTTGAAACTGTCAAAATTGATAATTTATTTGCAAATCTAGCTAGTTATGGTCACCCTTGGTTATTACATGAACATTTATTGACTGAGAATTTGATGTTTTCGCCTAACATTGACTACAATAAGAGTTTAACCCTTTTTAAGCCAAACGCCGATCTATTATACTATATTTGAAGTGATGTCTATAAACCCCGTTATTTAATTGAAAAATGTTTGATTGATTTATGCATTGATTGTGTGTCGAGAGTGCACTCACATACCTGTGCCGTCTTTCAGCCAATTTTATTATCGATAATTGTTTTAAAAATCTTTTTATTTTTTGATTCTTTCAAATTTGTAAGACTATCGTAAAATTGCCTTAAATTGGATTTCTTTAAATTAAATTTATCATGTTGAAATTAGGTTTGCTCCACTTAACTATTTATCAAAATTAAATACTATTTCCAAGATTTTACGACCATTCAGTGAATATCTTTAAGATTGTGGAAGGGGTCAGATATAGGGATAGAAGATAATGGCGGGATTTTTTCTAAACACCTGTGAAATTAGAATTGTTGGCACTAGAAATGTGGCATTCATACAATGTCAATTAGCATAAAAAATATTGACATTTAATTGGATTATCTAGGGGCCCTTCACGACAGTTTTGTACCCTTAGGTAGTTTTTAGGCAGACCACCCCTCTGGCGGTCATCGGTTTCACACGAATCGCAATTTCCGATCTAGGTCATACAATCAATCGAGACATTATAGTTGTCACCTGGTTATCCCCGGCACTCATAACAAACGAAACTCTGCTAATTAACGCTATTTTATGACCACTTTTATGATTAGTTATTCTGAGCGCATAATATATTTGTGATTCAAATTCGGGCCAAATCTGATGACAGAACAAAGTCTTTGCTAAAAAACTAAGTGAATGGGTCTGACATCCAGAGAGGGCTTTTCAGGCATCAGTATTGAAGTTCGAGGTCAGTGTCTGTGCCATGAATTTTAACGCTATTCCGATGAAAACTGACGTCAAATGATTGATAAATTCAGGCAAAAGATAAATAATAAAAATATGGTTTTTGACATAAATGGCATATATTCGGCATTTATTTATTTTCCACTTATATTCTAAAATAATCTTTTCTATCAATTAAATTACATAACCTTTAAGACAACCCATCAATAGAATAGACTATTTCTCACAGATCTGTTATCTTTAGTTATGATAATAATATAGAATTTGATTCACATTTAATCTAATTTTGTCTATAATTCAGGTCCGATATTTTCGAAGCAATTTTGGAATCAATACGGAGAATATTTGGCAAATTTTCCACAAATTTTGAGGTAAGCCCTGTCCTTTACAAAGTTTGCTGTCATCCCCTAAACAGTTAATAGATGGCGGACTAAATTTGGCATAAATCTACGATAATAATAATAATAATTAGAACAAGCTCATTTAGTTCTCAGATTCAACAAGAATTGTGTAACTTTAAATGTGTAACTCAACTAGCTCATTAGTATTTTCTTTTTCTCATAATTTCGTTGAAAAAATTAGTTAAACTGATGCAAATTTTAGCTAAATTGATCTATTTACATTTAACACTTATGAAATTAAGCCTGGTTTACATTTTGGTAGCAAAATGAAGCATGCATAATCACATGAAATTGAAAACAGTGTTTCTGACTCTAATTGTGATAAAAACTTAATTTGAATTATAGTTTACTGGAAGACAAACAACAAAAAGAGGACGAGTTTGTAGTGATCTGTCGGCTCAGGAAAGGCGCTGCAAAGCACTCGCTCTTCGACTTACTTCATATTCCGGTAAGACATCAGAAATTTTATTTATTCTGTTCTCATATAAATTAGTTTACAAATTAAAAAAAATCCAACTTTAATTGCAATGACTTGTGATTAGATCTGAAGCTTTGGTTTTTTATTGATTTAATTGATTTTAAATTTAGAGCTTAAAAGTTGTTTTCATTAGTTTTGATCTCAAATTAAATGAGTTTTTATTATATAAATCTGGTTCTGGTTATAGCATAAGAAAAAGTTTATTAAACTTCTGATTGAAATTATTCCCATTTATTCTCTCTTTTATCTGGTAATGAGTGAGCTCTTGACTCCGGGCACTGATTATTAGCCCAGAAATTAATTCACATAACGAGAAAAAACAATTACCAAACCAATAGAAATCAGAAGACTTTTATTTTAGTTCTCTCTTATTATTATTTTTGTTATCATTTTACTCATAAATTGAATAATAAATGTCTTTATATATGTTGTGATAACTGCTGTTATTATTATTATTATTATTATTATTATTATTATTATTAT
>JAQFZI010000747.1:0-13193 GCA_034695605.1 Eupelops occultus
CTCTCTCTCTCTCTCTCTCTCTCTCTCTCTCTCTCTCTCTCTCTCTCTCTCTCTCTCTCTCTCCATCCCTCTCCCAGAATGAATGAATAAATGGCTAACAAAATATATTTTTGTATAATATTTTTCTACACCTTTAGCTGTATTAACAACAATACAATTACTATACCATCTCTGATGTCAATCACTGACCACAATTGCTATTGTCAGTCAAGTGCACGACTAGACTCACACGGGGCTCACCTCTAATCAAAACTAATAAAAAACTAGAGAACAGGAGAAAAAATGCCCTAAAATTCAATCAAAAAATTCATAAGAATTTTCTACATATCTTTTACAGAGATTTTTGTGCCTGACATAAACGGCTATAAAATTGAATATTTTTTGGGAAATATTCGCCTAAAAGGGAGAAAAAAGATTTCATATCTATAATTGATTTTTTTATTTGCGAATACAAATAGAAATCTATGGAAAGATATTTGAAAATTTTCGGCAGATTTTGGAGTATTTATCGCAAAAATGCCATAAAATTAATTGTTATGACTTCTGACATATCCATAGAATTTAAATTAATAAACAATTTTCAGTTAAGTGCCGAACTGTCGGCTCCAAAATATGCAGTTCACACACATACACACAGAATAGCCAAGAGGCCAACTGATGGAAAAATCCAGTTTTATAATAGAACTTTCCTCAGATTTCAAAGACCATGCTAAATTTTAGGAATATCCTTCTCATGTATGATAAACATATATTGCTTGAAGATTATAAAAAAGAAACGGCACTTTTAGAAGTTCCATGTTCATTGCTTACTATTTTATCATATGAATTAATTTTGCATTATTTTAATCCAGTAAATTTTTTAGGAAAAAAATACTGAAAAATCATTAATTTATATAATATTCGTTATTATCTCTAATGAGTGACTCATTTGAAGCAAAATTGAAATTAAATTCTTTTGGTTTACTATTAATAGTCTATAATCTAAACTATTTTCTAATTTATAGAAACGATTATTAAATATTTCTCTGCTCTTCAAATATAAATTAAGATCTGTTGGAACGCCACTACTGTCTCTCTATTGATGCTATTGGTATTGGCCCACGAGTTCACTATCAGTCCAGTCTGTTGGCAGCAGATCTACTGTTTAGTCGACTGCGCTCTTCATATAAAGCTTTAAATTATACTTTAAAACCGATGCTATCGTCTATTGATGGTAGGCTTTCCTTATTATAAGACCAGAGAAGATAAATACTATTTGACAATAACACAGATTAAACAAAAATTCTTACGTGAATTTTGGAGAGAGAGAGAGAGAGAGAGAGAGAGAATGCAAATCGAGAGCAAATGTATTCTATTATTAGGTGCAAAATATTTGTATCTCATTCTAAACTTATACCTTTGCAACACTACTTGAGCTCACACATACTGGGCCCGAGCTGTGTCTTGACAGGACAGGTAAAAAACTATGGTATTACAGTTAGTGTCAAATCAATTTGGCCACAAATAACAAGTTTTCATTTTTGACTTTAGACAGCTCTTCGCCTTATTCTTAGTTCTCTTCTTACTCTACCCTTCATTCTGATAGTCAACGAATATAAGTGTAAAAAGCAAAGCACACCACAATCTGGTAGTGTGAGCGCCGCCTTTTCATAGTCAAACAGCGCTTTGATTGTAAAATTTGAAAAATTTGAGTCAAAAATTTTAATACAAAATACATAATAAAAAGTGAGAGAAATGGAGTGAATATGAGATGAGAGCCAAATATAAATTAAAAGCTGATCAAAGTTGAAAAGTGAACAGCACTACAGCTCCAAAACTACACTCTCTGTGTGTGAGAGCACCGCCAGAGCCACACATGAAGGCAAAGATCATCGGCATCTTTTGCTGGAATGCCCTTTCATTGTTTTCGAGGCGTGTTATGACGAGCCTAAGGGACGGACTCTACCATAACACAAGAGCTGACACCAGAACTCGAGAACAAGAAGAATATAAGACCGCATTCGATGATCGAAATGCAAGCTTTCAATGCATGCAATGATTGCTTCAAACAAACCCATTGTAAACATTTTTCATAAGACAACATACAGTCGAACCTCTTTAACAGACAATCAAATAACTAAAACATATTATTAAAAATAAATAAATAAAATTTTGAATAACAAACACAGAATTATTGATCGCATAATGGAAGCAAAGAAATAGCATAAAATTTAACTAGATAATAATGTTTGAAGAATAATAGGAATCGTCTGTACTATTAAACTATGTGTTGGTTATTACAAACGTGTATTTGTATATCGAATAGTGAATTGGTATTACTTTTGATGTGCTGTTCAGTTATGTTCGCATTTGGTCTGAGGGCTCGCGTGAGGCAACTGTTAACGCAAATGTCACGAAATCTTATGGCAAATGGCTATCAAACAAGAGCCGAGAGGCCGACCCGACACACAAGTCGGCGTTCATTATATACTATCGATAGGAAAAGAGGGCTTTTATGCGGAGATTCTTTATCTTTGGTTTGCTTTACACACAATGTTTGAGAGAAAAAACAGTTCGTATTATCGGTTCCCCCAAACGGTATATAAATGTGGCACTAAATTAACCAAATCGATAATCACACCTATTGTGCTATTAATTGTATAATTGGCACAAAACCACTTCTTCACTCCACTATCGCAGACTCACATCAGTGGTTAGTTCGGGCGTGACCAAGGTGGATCATTAGACTCACTCTATTCCGTTATAATTTAATTAAAATTGTATCAAAATTATGAAAAATGACCTCATCTTCACCCGAAGCATCTAATCTATTAAATCGGAAAATTAGATTTAGTTCAAAATTTGACTTGCTCATCACTTATTTTTTAGTAATTTAATTAAAACACTTTGGTAACTTTGGCATTTGGACCATCTTGGTTGTGCTAATGGCGCAAATAACTATAGCTAATTCTCATAACCCTTAGACCTTTGGATGTTTTTCAAAATTAACTTTCACTTTGAAGCCCAGGTGGGCCCTAATTAACATTTCTTCGCTACCGAACAATAATCTCTATATATGTTTAACACAAATTTCAAAACATTTTTCTCAATGTTTTGTTAGTTTTGATGAAGAAAAAGGAGAAACAAAATTCTGAAAGTTTATGAAAAAAAAAAATTAATTTCCTCTACTTTTCTACTATTCGTGTAAAACATTGCGTGAGTTTTCACTCAAGAGTTTATACTTAAGACTATTCTCTTCCCAATCAAACCGTGAATCAGTTTTTTCATTATTTTGATTATTATTTTAAATATTCGATTAAAAAGTAATTTTTTATTTTTTGATAAATTTATTTCAAAAAAATCATTATTTATTACACTCTTCTTCTTAATAAATATTTATCTCCTTTTTCTCACAATAAGAAAATATTCGGTATTTGTATAGAAATTAGGTTTTTGTATAAAATCAATTGTGTTATTATGTCATGAGTTCTGTAGTGGTATTTGTTTTGCTCGATCAAATGAAAAATGACTTTTTTTCTTAAGAGAATGGCTATAATTTTATTGTTTATCTTTAAGAACAGTCTATCACTTAATTATTTGAGAAAAAGTATATTTTTGCTGACATTTCAATCATTTAATTATATTTGAAATTTAAAATTCATCTCAAATACCATGAAAAGAAAATTCACATTTTTATCATCTTATTAAACACCGAATTATAGCTTGATAAGATTACAGTCAATACAATCTTCAATTCTAAGTAAGTTTTAATTTTGTTTTCGGGAATTCATATCAAAAATGTCTTTAAACTATGATTTTTTGAAAAGAACTATCAGATTAATTGCTTATACTATTAAGACACCTTAAAACGACCTAGTAGATAACATGGATAAAACTAGATAATACTTCTATTGAGGCTCTAGTTTTGAGCACTTCAAACGATTTACCGCACAGAAACAGAAACTAGGCAATTTTCCATTTTGATGCTAAAAGTCACAATAACTTGAATAATTTAAAATAAGCTAGATCCAAACTGAATTCAATTTTCATTGAATTTTTTCCACTGAATTCTTGAGAAACAAAAATGAAGTGAATGAAGACGTGTCTGAATTCGTGGTCGCATTTCTGACTAATTATAAACCGCTATTACATCCTATGCCAGCGCGTAATAAACCAGTGCTCTTCCACTCTATGCGTGACTTTTATCCAGAATTTTTTTGAGCTTTGAGTGAGAGGCAGGTCTGCTATAATTAAATTAGGCATATATTCGCATATTTTGTCGATTAAAGTCACAATCAATTACTGTCATCCAAGTCAAGAGGGAGAGCACACTATCCCTAGTGACTGATTGCATTTTTCTCTGTGACATGACAGTTTTTTAAATGAATTCCACCAAGATCCTATTTTCTACACTATAATTAACAGTTTCTTTCTGTTGTAATGGCTTTTGTTTGACTTCAAAAGAATTTTTTGCTAAAAATATTGCAATTCTTAAAGGATACAGGGTCTAAATTTAAAACTAAATTAAGAAAGACACTGTCTAGAGGCTTTACACAATAACTCTTCTATATTAAGCCGGATCAAATTAATGGTTACACAAATACTATTAATTAATTTTTAAAATTTATTGATTTTCTATATATTTTTCATTTTTATAGTGGGATATAACGGGATTTAATATCAAATATAATACTAAAAGCCTGAAGTAATCATAATTAGCCTTGCCTAAAATACTGAAAATTAGTATGAAGGGTGAGTTTAAAAGTTAACTCTTTGAAAATTAATCATAAAACTAATAAAATTTACAGTTTTTAATCATTTCTATTGATTCATATATAAGTTGTGACCAAATATTTCAAAATCTATGACCAGAAAAATGTAATTAACTTTTAGCCACAGTCTAACTAATTATCATTTGATTAGGATTAAATTTTTATAATCTTGCAAAATTATTTAGTATTAAAAGCCCACAGTCTAAATAATAGTCAAGTGATTTAATTGATTATTATTTATATTATTTAACGTAATATTAATCAATTAATTTTGATTATGAATGTCAGATAAAATTAAACAAAATTTTTTCCTCATCAGCGCACAGAATAAGTGGTTATAACATTTTGTGTAATATATCTGAGCCTCTGATCCTATCCTCTTATCGATAAGACAGCGATTCCATCAAAGATATCACAACATTAAAGACAAAAATACTAATTAAATATTTATATGATTTTTTCATTTAATTTATTACCAATTAATTTATGATTTGTTTTGTTTGTTGTCTGAGATCTATGTCTAAGAATTTATGGATTTTCTGATAATTAATAGTTTTTTAAATAGTATTTTATTAGCTTTTGATACCGAATACCGATAAGAGGTTTTCAATTCTGTGCTTTCAAAACAAAAATTATTTACAAATTAGTCAATCAAATAATCTTTACTACACCTTCCTCATGGGTTGTGGCCCTTATGACTGACATTTCCATTAACACCAATGTTTTAAACATTTTTGATTAAATTTAAGGATTGAATGCCTGTGCAACGGCTCAATGGCTGCCATTACCGATGAATTGTGGTTTTCATGAAAATTTTGAGCGAATAATTGTCATCTGTTGAGACAGTCATAAGATGTGATGGATCACTACTTATAATTATAGCTATTTTATAACATTAATAAAAGTGTCAAGCAGCGTTATATTTTAAACTTTTATCATCTAGCAATTAGATTCTGGTTTATTTATGGATTTGACAAAATGTTTTAATATTCTTAAATTTTCAAACTAACTTAAAATCATAATTCTTAAAAAGTGAGGGGACGACCACTCATGGCATTCATTCTCAGTTAAAAGCCTCTTAAATATCTGAATGAGTCGTTTTCCTGAACTTTTAACACAACTATAAATAGAGAGGACTTAAAGAACTCTAAAGAAAAATTTTCTAAGTATATAATTATCAGGGTACTATGCAAGTTCATAAAAATGAATAACAACTAGGTGATATTTTCAAAAATGAATTTTAATTCGAAATAAATAATGATTTTTGACATCAAAGAAGAATTATTTACAACAAAAAACATTTATAATAACAGAAAAATATATTTATAGGACAAACATTTGGTTTTAAAATTCAACTGAAAAGTTATGTCAATTAATGGTTAATCCAGTGAATGATACTTCGATAATAATCTAGTAAAGTATTTAATAGGCTTTTGTACTGTTTTTCTATAATCAATATTATATATAATAGTTATTAATTAAATGAATTCTTTAAATACAGAATAGTTTAACAATTTGTGTAAAATAGAGAATAAAATTAAATTTTTTGAGTTATTATTAAAGATATAATTAATATCTAAATATTTGTAATAATAATTATAACTAAAGGGCTAACCCTCTTATTCCGGGTCCAAATTGAGAGGTATAATAAAAAGGTGGTTTCAGGTCGTTTGCGTGGGCGGCCACAAAACCAAACGGGTCAGAACTGTTTGCTGTCATATGTCCGGTGCCGGAGCCGAATGAGCCCGTGTCCAACATATTGGGCATACAGGTAGGACTTGTCGAGTGTCCCCAATGGCCAGTTGTAGAACTTGTGTTATTCAATTTATTAGTGGTGTTCGAGTGGTTTGACATCCAATTGGCTGAACTATTGTCGCGATCAGTGATATTGGATGTGTTGACACCATTGGTGACACCAGAGCTCACCTGCAGTGAACTCGAATAGTCGTTAACATTGGTGGCACAGCCACTGATCCCGCCGTTAAGCATATTTAGAACCTAATCAATAATTTGAAGGATTAATAAAAATTAAAAATAATGTTTGCGTTTGATTTGAGTACAGATTAAACTATAAGAAGAAAACATTTTTAACAAATAATAAATCAAACTTTTCTCAGATTTAGTGGCGAACAAACTCATCAGTCAAACACATCTTTGAGCAAAAATATGAATCAAATCCAAAATTGATAATTGCATTCAAGAAAATACTGATTATTTGATGGATGGCCTCAAATAATTTCTTTTTATTGTTTCTGATTACAAGATTACTATTTATTTATTTATTTATGTTTAAAACCAATTAAACTGATTATTACTGTAATTATCGATTCAATACAAATACAAAACCCAATCATTTATATCAAAAACTAATTCATTGTATTCTTTGCTGAGAAATAAGTATTTTTATGATTTAAATGCTTTCAAAAAGCAATACAATAGTTATGTAATTATATTATAGAAAATGTTTTAAAACTCAAAATACATTTGGAAGGAAAGCAAAATACGATGATATGATTGTAAAGACGGAACCGTTTCCGCAAATCTTCAGACAATTGGCTAACATTTCTATTGAATTACAGGAAAAGAAAAGCGGAGAAGAATTGTCGTTATAATAGACTCTGACTGTAAAAACTCAAAACTCAACTCAATTGTGAGCTTAGGTTACACTTGATTTTTGACAGTTTATTACAATTAAAGTTAATATAAAGTTTTATTTCTCTATTATATAACAATCACTTGAGTTGTGAAACATATAACAAAAACTAACAAATGATTAAATTTATTGTTTGTCTGAACAGTCAATACTTGCAGTGAATTAAAAACATAGAGAGAAGGAAATAATAATTCAATTTTGCAAAACTCAATGGAAAGACACAATTTCAACAGCAGTGAGGAGTGAATGCTCGTGGCACTCATCCATTAACTTTCAGCAGCAATTTTGTCAAATTGAAAGAAAATCTATTGAAAAACATATCAAAATATGAATACCTTTTTTTGTTGTTAGAAATACATTTTTTTTAATAAAGTGTAGCGCCTTTCAAATAAAAATTGCTTGCTTATTTGATTTTCAAAATTTTATTCATTGGTTGTGACATCCATTATAGAAATATTGTAATGAATATCATCCGTATTTCAGCTGTTTTTTCCATTATTGCAATTTCTATGCAAAATATATTCAAAATAAATGCATTGAATATATTCTGTCCTCAAAAAAGAGTTGTTATATAAATTAAATACTGTTTTACTCTATTTGACAGAATGAAGTGAGAGCACAGCCATAAAGTTCATGCCCTAACCGTATCCGATTGGCTCCGGGCTCACAAATTATGTGCAACTTATAAATAGATTAATAAATCTATAAAATAGTGAAAAATGGATTTCATATGCGATTCAATTGTATTTATGTCCCAAAGAAATAGTGTTTAACTCAAAACCCGTGATATACTGATTAGTTTGGCTTAATTTAAATTGTATTCTACCTGTCCTCTTATCAAAAGGATAGGGGAAAAATGCTTTTCAAATACATTAATAGAATATAAATTTGTTTTACAAAACGCATAAAATTTTGTTTTGATTATTGCGTTAAGAAATACAAACATTTGTAAAATAGATAGAAATTAATATATTTTTGTTTTTGTGATATAACTCATAAAAAAGAAAATTTAATGTATTTTCTTATTCTTAACTGATTTGTTAACTTAAACTTATTTAATGTTATTTATCATAATTTTATTTCATTTAAAGTTTAATTAAATCAATCAAATAATGTTTGCGAAGGCATTGGTATAATAGTGGAAAACACTGAAAAACTGATCGGAGAAGATATTTATATAAAAAGGACTTCTCTTTTGGATACAAAAAATGATTTAAATTCAAGTCACATGAAATCAATTAAAAATTGTCTCAAATATTTGGAGACTCGTCTCTCAAATTAAAAGCATTTTTCACATATTAATCAGAGTCAGTTTGAAATGTTTTAGAACAGGCAAAAGTTTATGTAATTCTTGTTATCTTTATTCGAATATTTATATAATGGACTCAAAAACATTATTGCAATGAATTTTACCATAAAATCAAATTTCAATTGAATTAATTGAAGAAATAATCCGAAAATATGCTATTTTTGAACCCATTATACGAAGAGATGGCCTTATCTTCAAAATGAACCAACACTTTGAAAGTTAAAACTATTGAGTGGAGAGAGAGAGAGAGAGAGAGAGAGAGAGAGATTTCATTTAAGTCTATCTTTAACTGTAATAAACTGAAGGTTTTCTGTCCAACCATTAGATTGCTATTAATTATAAGTGTAATCAAAAGTCAATATATAATTCTGGTGCCAATCACTCGAATGCGTCGCTAAATATGTGAAATGTAATTAATCAAAATTTTCAATGAAAATAAAATCACTTCTCTTTTGCGAGGAATTGAGTGAAAAAATCATAGCTTAGAGTCAGAGAAAGAGATACCGAAATATAAAGAAAAAATTCCTCAGAATTTTACTTAAAAAACCTGATTCGACAAATTTTCAGCTCATTATTACCGGAGAAAGTTATAACATTTTAAGGTTTGGATGTTTTGAATGTCAATTTTCAACATAAATATTCGTTTCTTTATATAATCCTAAATTACCTAGTTAAGTAGTTCATGCAAATTAATTCAAAGTTTCGAGTTTTCAATATGAAACTAATGAATTCTATATGAATTAATGTTCTTGGTAAAGGCGTTGGGAATTTTAATGAGCTAAACAAAGTTTCCATGAACAATTTGACCCAAATATTTGACAAGTATAGCAAACAAAATGACATCTCTCATATCAAACAAAATCAGACAATTATTTCTGATCTAAATTTAAATGAATGAAAACTTTTGTCGATTTATAACATAATATGAGAGACAGTAAAACACTTATAAAAATTTAATAGAATATTATGTTTTAATGTCATTTCAAATGCAATGTAATGACAGTCAGTTTGTATGAGAAACAGACGGAGAGACACAAAAAACCTGTGCAATTCTAAAAAGGTGTGTCCATTAAAATATAGATTATAATGGGTGAAAAAATGTTTTCCCAACAGAATATCGTCGACAGAATCTTCGCTCTCACTCTTAGCCAACATTATTGAATACATTTTCCCTAAGTTATCGTGCAAATAAACAATTGAGTGATATGTGAAATGTACTTTTTTAATAGAAAAATAAGTGCCAATACTAATAAAATTTTATTTCTACTCATTTTATTAGATTTTCCTCATTTAAATGTAATAGATTTAACATGTTCAATAAAATAAACAATGTACAAATCCTATCAATTGGTTTTGATTGATCTGGGTCTAATATTGTGAAGAATAATTGCTAATTTTTTTAGAAAAAAATATAAACTTTGTTTGTTCACATTTGTAACAATCTAGGTGATATTTCGAAATTTGATAAACAGATGAGGAAAATCACTGATAAATTTCAATAATAATTATCGATTAAAACAGTTTTCATAATAGATATTATCAAAAATCTATTAAATTTGTATTCAATTTAACGGAACTTAAGAAAGAGTTTAGTTCTTGGATTAGATAACAAGAAATGTATTAAAATTGTGGCCAAAAATTACTATAAGATTATAAATTGATTAAAGAATTTCAAATATTGAGTCTATATTTCATTAAAGGGTTTCAATAAAAAAAAATAAAATAAAATTATACTTTAATTAAAATCTCAATCGATATTAAATTTATAGCAAAATAGTTATAAAAATAAGATAACATAGTGAAAAACTCCTGCCTGTGCAATTGTACCTGTGCTCTGAACGCTTAAAGAGTTGTACAAAAAGATTGTCGGCTCTTCAGATACAAAGTACCAAAATTTACGACTCTTTTCGTATTTGTTTTCACATAATTTTGTTTCTTTCGTTACATAACTCTATCATTAGCTAAATGTTGACTATATTTACTAAAATGTATAAAATCCCATTTGGAAGAAAAAAAGGCGATACTGTTTTTACTGCTTTATTATGTTTCCTGTCGTTTAACTTTAATTCAATTTCAGACTTATGTCTACCGCAGAGTCAGTCCTATTTCGTGATAAATATTAGTCAAAAAAATACATTTGCTTTCGATTTTCAAATCTCTCACAAAAAGCTTATCTGAAAAGAAAGCAAAATATAATTTCAATTTTAAATACTTTTCAATTAAGTCAGTCTCTAAATAGGGCTTTCATTGAATCGATGCCATAGTTATTAAAATTTTGATTTCAATTCTCTTTGATTCTGAGCTAAAGATGTGATTCTAATGTATAATGAATCACATGTTTGTTATTATCAGAAAAATATATTTCATATCAAATACATAAAAGCATTGATGAATGAAATCATTGAAAACATAATTCTTTAAATGTTTTTTCTGAATATTTCTTCGATGGAAGAGAAGAGAGAAAACAGTCTCAGAGATAAAGTTTGACTTAAGTCAGAGCCGAAGTCAATGGTTTGAAGCCTTGCGGCGAATCAACACTTAAGACGCGGCAATACATACATATTAACGAAGATGGATCGGCTCCCAGTCTTAGGCCCTTCCAGTATCACTAATCAGTTAAAAATTGAATAACATTTTGCTTACAATTATTTCAATTTCAAAACTTAATATTATTTTAATTCAAGAAACAACTCAGGGCTCGAATGAGAAGTGTTTTTAATGGCTTTTCTCGTTTAATCACTCATAGAATTCAATTATATTAACCAAACATATATTAAATGCATTTTTAATTTTCAATTGAATTTAACAGAAAAACAATTTTAAAATTCATTTTATATTTTTCTTATTCCTGTTATCTGAGAAATAGAAACTCATTTAATTGATTGGCCAATCCATGAATAGAGCTGGGTATTTTAACACTTTAAAAGTGACCTTCATATATTCTATCTCTCCCTTCTCTCATTAAACAGGATCAAATATAGCCATTGGCTATCTTTACCATTATTTTTGACTGGATATCCCTGAAATAGTCCACAAACTTCCCATAAAATAAATGAAGTTTTCAAAAGATTTCTATTTCCTTAGCTTTGAGTCAAATTTGAAAATAAAAAAAAAAATAAGAGAACATTGAATTCAGACATTTTAATGACTATTTTTGTCTTTAATCCAAAAAATTTAATTCGTTTAAAATTCAAATCTTTGAATAAAAATAAGAAAACAACTCATATCTCGTATTTGCGACAAAAAAGTTTGAATAATTCAAATTAATAACCAATTTTCCAGTACTTGAGTTAATCAAAACCAAATTTATGTATAATTAGACACTTTATTACAAAATTCAGTTCTTTAATGTCAGTCCCTTTGCGAGTGAAAGCCATGTAATCTATGAGCCCTTAAGTGAAAACTGGAAATCAAGAGAGAAACTAAAGAACGGAAAATGCAATCAATGTTTTAAACTGAAAAAAACGTAACTCTTTTTGAAATATGTCTTAACTTCGTTTGCTGTTTGAGCGCACTGTCGGGTTGTATGGATACCGACAGATAGGGTTTGAAAAGTCAGTTTGAATCATGATCTTTACATGAAATACATGACTGGACTGTTAGCCATGGCTCGCATTATGTATGACAGTATCTCAAAATTGGAGACAGAATATCAAATGGGAGGGTTAGTGCCTGTGCTCTATTGCACAATTGACAGACAACACAATAATTGGCTTAAATAGCATAATATAGGATAGATTTGGGGGGAATTCCGTCGGTTATTCACTTAAGATTTCTCTCTAATTCTAATACACAAATCAATGGTGAGATAAGTTTAAAGTTTAAGGCTTTGTCAAGCTCTAGTTAAATTGAGAGTGTTATCTTGGAAATAAAGCAGTGCATTTAAAATTGAATAATTAAACTCCAATTTTATCTGAGAATCGTTTGAAATATAATCCGAAAGAAGGAAAAAGAGTTTAATTGTGTAGAAAACTATTTATTGCTTACCTGTGCTGCAGATGAAACAGAAACGGCATAATTGGCGTCAGTTGACAGATAAGGTGCGGATCGGGAGGAGGCATCACTTTGATGGTGAAGAGATGCTCCAGAATGATGTAGATTTGGACAGTCTATATGACAGGAGTTGAATATTTTAGTTACAGTTCTCTCTATCGATAATTAATTCCAATTAAAAGAAGAAAAAAAGAGATCAGAAAATAATCTTTTTTTCAAAACAAAATTAATTTTTGCATTTTAATGGACAACACAAAGATCTATAACAACAACATCTAAATGACATCTTTTCAGCCGAAAGGCACCGGAGATAAGACTTATAGGCACTCTTCAAGTACTCCATTTGAGTGCACTTTTCCTTAAATTCTTATACAAAAATAGTTTAGATATCTATTGAAATATATGACCTCTTAATTCAGAGGTCATGCCTTTTACTAAATTAGATCTAGAATTAAATTATGGCTAATAAGAGGGATCAATCAACTTT
>JAQFZI010000748.1:0-13192 GCA_034695605.1 Eupelops occultus
ACTAACTTTTTTTCAGATCGAAATGGATTCGGATTCAACTGACAAAGTGTTTCGAACATCACTTAAGGTATGTATTATTCTTCTGAATCAATGAATCGACTGTGAAATGACTGCAACTCTTTCGTACCCACCATTGGATCGGTTTATTCTTTAATTATTAAATTTTTTCAGTTTTTTTTGTTTTAGAGGCAAATGAAAAGAAGGCATTAAAAGATTAGATATTTGGCTGTTTATGGTCGTCCCCGACTCGGAATAAATTATTGATTTTTGTTGTTTTCTTTAAATAAAAATTTTAAGTAAAAAAATATGTTTTCGATTATTATCTATAAAATAATTTGTTCGTCAGTTCAATGCACCGGTTCTGAGGAAAGATAACTACTCTAACATTGAATTCAAAAATTAATTAAAGGAATTAAATCAAAGAAAAATTCAAATTTTTATCAAATTCATTGACACTTTGAGTAATATATAGTCAGTTCCTGTAATCAGTTGCTGGAAATATAGTGGACTAAACTCACAAAATCAGATAATTAGGTTCACAGTCAGAGGGTTTAAAAATAATGAAGGGCTGAAAAAATGTGGAAATTTACTCCGACTATCATATAAAGAGTGAAACCTGTATTGAAATGCGCTAAAAGTTATTTTTCTGGTCTTATCATTCGAGTGAAGACTTCAAGTATTTATGAGTGATTGCCGTTCAGAAGACATTACACTTAAGTGAATGTGATTTTAATGATTCACAACTTTTAGATTCGGTTTTTATCCATTTTCTAACTTATATTTCGTGAGCTTTAGTTTTGTTGTCTAAATATCCCAATAGTTTTGCCGAAAAACAATAAAAGATAATTATTTAATAGCAATCGTTTCTTAACATTATTTAATGCTTTGTTTATTGAGGACTCAATTGGTTTCAAATAATAAAAACAGTTTTTGATAGAAATAAGTACTTAATTTCAACCTTTCCTCTACTAAAACGTAATCCAAACTCTACTCAATCCTTCAAATGAGTTTTGTTATCATTGAATGGAATATGCGTTCCTATTATTAAGATTAACCTCCGATAATAGAACAAGATATTCTAGACAAATCTGATTTTCTAGTTTTATTTTAAAGAAGTTGCAAGTTCAATAACATTTTCAACTGATTACTTGAAATATGTCCAACAATTAAGAGAATCAGATAATAATTATCCAAATATATAAAAAAATAGACGGATTCCCAAACTTTGAAAAAAATTAATGATTTGTTATGAGATCCGACAGAGTTTAATGAGTTTTCCCAACATTTATATTAAATTTTAAAGTTTTTCAGATGAATAATAAAAATTAAATTTAAAAAAATCAATCAATGATTCAATTGAATTGTTTTTATTGCATTTAAAAAGTTGTTTATTAGGAAATTTCAATTATTTTTAACATTATTATTAATTATTATTATTATTCTTGCATATCGTTTCACAATTAGCCGACAAGAATATAACAACTTTTTATGAATCTTTTTTTTATGACTAGTTTTTTAAATTATTATTATTATTATTTTGATGTATATTTGGGTGAATTCATAGAACAAATTCTTTACAATTTCTCAAGTTTTTAATTATGGAGTTTTTTTTGGAAATCTTCGAGAATTGAGTGAAAAACAATTCACATCTAAATTGTTTTGTTATGAAATGGCATTCATTATATCGAACAAAGAGAGAGACAACTAATATATAATATAAAATAAACTATTAATTTATAATTTCATTTAATCATATGATAACAGTATTTGTTTGAATCATTTGATAAATTTTTCCAACATTTAAGTTCATTGCACTCAATCCCAGTCTGTTTTCAAAGGATTCAAAAACAATTTGAATCTCATTTGTTTCAAAAAACTAATTGGCATTCAATCAAAAATATATATCAAATCATTTGCCAAAACATTTTATGAATGAATCTTTCAATCCATGAGTTCTGTCTCTTCGTCTTCCTCTTCATCTTCGGGTTCTTCTAAAGTGATTTGAAATTTGATTTTTTCTGCGGCGGCGGCCAAATCGCGAACGGGTCCAACCTCTTCGACTTGTGGATTGAGATCTGATGGGATGGGGCTGGTAGGGATCATACTGTGATACCAGTCTCTATTATCTTCTAAAGTATCCAGTATTTCTTGAGCGTCAGGATGAACCAAATCACCCCATGTCTCCCACAACGGATGAACTATCAAAGTTAATAAATTTAAATTTAATTGATATGTTTTGTCAAAATATTAAGAAAAGGTATGATTTAAAAATTAATCTTGATTAAAAATAGCTTAATCAATTAAAATGATTATAATCAATTGCTGTCGAGTTCAGCACTCTATACACCACTCTATTCACTAATAAATAAATTTTAAACTTCAAAAGAATTGATAATATTATGATTGAACGATAAGCCTCTGAATCAAAAATTAAATTTTGAAATTTTTTACATAATTAGTGAGTTTTTAGTTTTAAATCTGATTAAAAAGGATTCTATTTTTGGCGTCAAATGCAGTGGAAAAATGATTGACGAGAAAAATGATTCCTATTTTTCAAATGTTCAGATAATTTAATGATTTATTGGAAATATGTGAACTTCAAAGAGTATTTCAGATAATAAATCGATAGGTTGTCTGCTTTGAACTTTTCATTACTAAAGGTTTTTCTGAAGTAATCCTTTAGAAAAAAGCAAAGAAATTATGGCTTAAAACAGAATTAATATTTTATGAGTTTCACGGAGACTATAAAAACTAATAATCGGTTTTCTGTTTATCTGTATATAGCATTCCTTTTTCTAAGGCTAACCACGGCTTCACTCATTGTCTTATTTTATGTCTCTTCCATTGGATTCATTGTCTGAGAGATCGCAGACCAGAATTGTTATGCCTTCGATCCAAATATATATACGATATATACGTTTACATTAAATGTTTGAACGAATGAAAGAGAAATAAATAAAAAATTGATGAAAAGACAAAAAGTAAAACAAAAAATTGAGAGAAGATATCGGCATAAAAACTAAATCAAATACTCATCTCTTATATGATCTAAGGTTAGAGAATATTCTGTCTATTCTCTAAAATTTTCTTTCCTCACAATCTTTATTAGAGTTTTTATTTTTAGTAAAATTTTTTATCTAGTTCCTAATCGACTCGACATAACATAAATTTTCAAATGAATGTCAAAATGTGATTAAACAAAATACATACCGATATAATCTATGAATCCAACCTTTAATAAATAAAAAGTCAAAAAATTAATTGAAGCCAATTATTCAATAGAAATATAATTATTATCACAAAACATATTAATTATATTAATGTCATTCGTGTTGTTCTCTCGACGTGTTATCGCCATTTTGGTGTCATATCTAATCTGATCCGAAATATTTCTTAATTTAAAATTAAAATTTTGATGAATAACTGACACCAGAATATTATCTATCAAATAGAAAAAGTTAACGAATGATTGAAAAAACAGTTGGTATCGAAAAAAGAGAATTAGTTTTCACACTAAATGATTGTGAATGAGGTCTGCATAAAATACCTCGAATTAAATTAAAGAATTGGAGTTAGAGCTCATTTATTTTAACTCAGGAAATATTGATTTTTTGTTTTAGTATTTTCTCTATGAGTTTAAAATTCATTTGTAATTTTGATCCAATCAACTATTCATTGGAGCAAAGAATTGAATTAATTCTTTAACTTAGATCTCAATAAGAAAGGCTTCGAATTAACATAAAGTCTAACCCAAAACCTAAACACATATAATAACTAAGGGTTTGATGTAATTATATGCAAAAACTTTTAAGAAAAAGATGAAAATCTTATAATAAATGGCATTAATAAAGAATTGTTTGGCAGAACAGCCAACAAAATATTTGGTTTCTTAACAAATATGTAAATCAGACACAATTTAATTGTAAATTTTATACACATCTCTGACGAGAATAGATATTATGGTTTAAGAAAATATTTTCTTCATATTATTCAAAATGAATTCTGTCTGAATATATGCAAATCTATTGGCTCTAAAAGGTTAATATTCTAACTGAACGGGAATTGTTAGGGCTTTACTTCATTTATAACATAAATAAAAGATCTATTCATTCTCTTTTGTGCCCATTATTTGAAATACTAATAAAATGTGGAAAACATTAAACTCTCGAAATAAAAGGAAATCGATTGGTCGGAGTATTTCTACTTCTAATTGGTTCTAAAGAATTTTCAATAAAAATAAGTTTGGTAAAAATTCGAGAAATTTCATCGAAATCACTAAAACATATTTTTCTCTCCAAATAATCTGAAGCTTAGATTTTGTCAAAACATTCAAAGCATTTGAAAAACAAGTTTAAACAAAAAAGAGATTATTTTTTGGTAATATTTTGTCCATAAAATACTATTTGAAAGATAATGAAAGGGAACAAATGTGACATTTATCAGTCAACTCATTTATAATAGTCGAGTAATAACAGTCTCAAACTTTTTTGCGAATAAATGATGAGAATTGGGGCCAAATTTGCATCACTAATGCAATCCAATCGATCGCAGATCTCAAACGAAAAGCTCAAACATAGACTAATGTCGAGTCCAATGTCTGATAATAACTAGATTTTAGTATTCGAGATGAGGGAAAACCAATAAACAAAAGCTCTTTCCTTCTCTTCACTATTCTCTTAATTGTGTTCTCTCTCGACAATTATGATGTGATGTGTCTTACAATCAGAGCTCACTTTAAATTCAAGATCATATATTTGAGTCCTGTTTTTTTCCGCTCAGTCGTGATATTCTCTTTAATAAACAGATTATGCAAATTCAACAAAAGATCCATCTTCAATTTCTATGTAATTTCAATACTACATAGCAGTAATTTGCTAATGTCATTATCGACAAACTCATCCACTTCAGGGGGAGGTATAACTGCAAGAAAAATAGCGAATGGATATAGGGTAGGAAACTAAAAATTTTTTGATCATCTATATCAACCTAAATCGTAATCAAATGATTAAAATAGCAAATAAAAGATTGCACTCAAAACTGTGGGAATATTTTTCAATTTGTTTGTTTGTTCCACTTCTTGGCTCATCTCTGGTTTATTATGAAGTTTATTATTTAAGTTAGACTATTATCACCATATTTGCAAATATTCATTCCTTCATATTTGACTATTTATTGAATGTATTGAATGAATGAAAGAACTAAACTCAGAAATAATATGAAGAGTTATTTGATAGCTGTGCCATAGCTGTCAATCATTTCAAAATTAATGGATTTTTAGTTGAATTGAAAGTAATGACAGTTTTGGCCAAAACTATTCTAATAAGACTTATATTAATAACATTAATATCTTTGGATTAATAATTCGGAATAAATGTTAAAATGTGGGCGAATTGGGAACAGAATAATTGCATGAAAACTAAATCAGAGAACAACACGAATTACACGTAAATATTTAAAATATTCAATTAATTTAATTCCTCTTCAATTATTTGAAGAGAATATCAGATCGTGTCCTCATTTTGTTCAAATCGATCTGTTCTGAAGCGGAATTGTGGACAACTAATCTTAATTTGACTCAATTTGATTCTTAATTATTGATTAGTTGGACAATCAGAGGACAGAATGTGATAATTATTTGTTTAATGGACTAATTTATAATCAAAGAAGTGAAGTGATGTCAGACCTGAGACTTTTCAATGGTTGCATTAAATCTATCACACATTGGACTGATGTCGAGGCCGAGTGACCTCTCTTTGTCTCCCTGTTGGAAAAACTCTTCCATAACGTTTTCAACCCATTGTTTATAGATTTCAAGTCTTTTTGTAGGGTTACTTAAATCAGCGCAATGTAACATATTTTGAAGCACTTGTATTCGTTCGGTATAGTTGTCGAGAAGAAGAACTCCACTTCCGGCCACTTTCTTAGTTTCGACCATAGTTTTTAGATCGGCTAATAAGCTCATGTGTTTAGACATATCAGTAGCCAAAACCATATCGATAGTCATTTTTCTTAGGGTTTGTCTCTGCTTTTTATTCAAATTAACAAAAATGTCAGTCTCTTCCTGTTGAAGCACTTTGAAGGCAACCGCTAACGAATGGTTCTCCAGCACTGACTCGTCGTTATACATAAGAGCCAACTCAGAACTCGAGTTAACAAGATATTGATTTGTCACTCCAGGGTGATCCACGTCGTGGATGGCGGCGGCGAACAAAGCCGTCAGTATTTCCAAATCAGTGAAAACAGACTAAAATTCAATAGAAAAACAGAAAACTCTCTGTTATTCAGAATATTTGTAATTAATTGAGACATTTATCCAAAACTATCTCCAAATGAAATAAATTCTCAATTTTCTGAAAAAAAATTGTGTATAAAAATTCAATTTATTGTCTCAAAAGAGTCTTGCATTGAATATTCAAAATGATTCAAAGCATGAAAATCCTTTCAACTTATTATTGATTGTTTTGGAAATTTGTTTTATAGATCAATAATTTTTCAACAAAATAGCAACAAAAAAATCATTGCTTTCTTTTATCAAACAGTTTTGTTTGAATCGATTAGTGACTGAATACAACACTTGTCTTATCCAAGAGCTATGCATACAGTGAATAATTAATAGTAAAGAGTAATACAGGAGTTTAGAATTGTTTAGACTTACATCGAGTGCCGGCGATAAGAGAAGAACGTGAACCGACTGAACGACATCAGCCGCGTGTAAACTATTATGATAAGGAACGTTGAGGTAGTGCTCTTCCAGAGTCATCATGAAGTTTATGAATTTCTTCGAAGGAATTTTGAATGTCTTTATCAAATCACGTGCCTATCATTACAAATGTGATAATTACTTAATATTAAATAAATTTTATTCCTTTTATTATTGCTATAAAACTTTGATTTGAATAAAAACAGAAAAACATCGATAACTTATCATAACTTATCAAGCAAATATTAGTAATAAAGTATTTTATTTTTATATGATTTGTGGCCTATTTTCTGTTTGCATAAGAAAACACTTATCACAATATCAGAGATATGTTTGATTTATGGCATTATTTTCATTACTCCATTTGTTTTCTCAATATTTGTTACGAAAATATTTGTTTCAATCATTTATTTATTTTAAAATTCAAATATAATTATTAAGTAAATCAAATGAAACGGATATTTTTCAGATAATCCGCACAAAAAATTGAATAATCAGGTGATTAATAGTTTGAAGTGAATAGAAGTGATACCCATTTACTATAACTCAGAGACATTTATTAGGAATTTGGGAATCGATTTCAAGAATACTAAACATAACTTTCATTTTAATATATAATCAAAAATGAAATGAAATGTTTGAACGAAAATAATGTGAAATTTTTCTTTTCTTTTCTCATCTTTTTTATGTGAAATGAAATATAATATAAAAGAAAACATTAAAGACATTAAAATCTAATGATTATTAAATGTCTAAAAATAAAAGAATATAAGATTTAATGAAAAATTGTGGACTCACTCTGAAAATAGTGTACATAACTGAAGTAAGGGGGCGTTTATTAGAGTACATGGCCACTTTAAACATATCTAAACCCCATCTATCTATTTCTTCGAATATTTTGTCGAGTTCTTCCTCATGAGGCGTTTCAACGCCATGTTTTGGCAATTTGGTCAGACTATTGGTATGACATAATGGCTTCTTTACACCAGTTATTTGTGACATCATTTGACCGGCTTTTGGTAGCATTGGCTCTGGTCTATTAGGACCGGGCAGTATACTTTTGGCTGTAGCCACCACATGACCAGTAGCTGATTGCTGGCCAATGCCATCTTCCAGCCTAAGAAACGGAAGGTCGAGGTCTTCCTGTTTGTCTGAATTGACATTTGAATAAATATTATTTTCTATAAATTAAACTCAGATTTCAATCAAAATTTTAAATCATTTGAATTTAAATACCGAGAAATGTGCGGAAAATATATTCGGATATTTGAGAACCAGATTTTGAGTCTGAGAAATGACTGAGTTCTTTGTTGAGCATTCTCTTGAACTTGGATGTGGCCATATCACCCACCGACCGGTGCGACTGTATAGTCTCCAACTGATCTAAACACCAGTCCAGTTCCTCGAGAGTATCGACCGCTAGTTTGTTGACTGCATCTTCGGTGAGGGGCTGTTGTTTCGATTGTTGCAGTTGTTGTTGGAGTGATGTATACGACGGACGTCTGTTTTCTTTAGGCCTGTCATCGTTTCATATGATTTGCCATTAGTTTTGTTCAAATGAATTATTCATTTAATGACATTTAGAGTCTTTAGAGTCGTTTGACTCTTATTTCAAACATTACTTAATTTATTAATTTGTAAGCAAAAGGAATAACAAGTTTTGGAAATAATTGTTTAGAAAATAATTTGATTGATTGGCAAAACCTGTCCCAAAGACAAACCTAATTCTAATTAATTAATAATTGAAAACAATGCAAAATAAATGCAATTAAGTTAAAGCTATTTAAGTCTTTTGGTGTATACGCGTTGGGCAATAAATAAGGCCATAACTCACCTATTAACTGGACAAGGTACATTCGTTATATGAATGTAATTGTTGCGCACATTCCTAAGACTGGCCAGTATTTGTGCAAATGGTGTAACAATTAAGTCCTCTCCGTGTCTGCAATCAGATAAATGTCATTACAATTATGATTATTATTATTTGGGTCTCAAATAATTTGAGGCAAAAAACAGTATTCATTGCAGACAAGAGACCAATAAAATGAGTGAAGAGACAAATAGAAACAAAATAATAATTATTTGTGTAATTAAAGCGAGAGAATGAAAAATCAGTTTCAATAATAGCTTTTATTCCAGAAATTCTCTATTAATTAATAGCATTCATATTAATGAATGCAATAAATTCTTTGGGAGAACCCAATAAATACATTCAGAATCCATACAAAGAAAGTAATGTTAAATATGAGACGCCTTGTAATCAATTACAGTGTATTACCCATTAAATTGAAAATTTTAATCAAATAAAGAAATAATGTGATTTGTTATGAAAAATAAATTTTTTAATTAAAATCACTGAAAGAATGTAACTTTTAATCTGATATTTTTGAAATGATTGAAATATTTTGAAAACAACAAGCAACTTTTGAAACATGTTTTTGAGAAGAATTGATTGAGAAAATAGGGATGAGTTTCATCAGAAACAATTGAAAACATTATTATCGACTATTTTATTGATCAAATTCATGAAATTTTTGCAGCTGTTCCCAGAAATACGACGTTCCTGTGCAGCAGTACAGAATTGTGTCTGTGCTGTCTGTGCTTTCAGAATGTTTATACAGAGAGTAAATGTTTAGTTGTATTGTGTGTTCAAACAATTCAGTGGTTGGACTGAAAAATAATATCCAAACCTAAATATGTTTGAAACAAAACGTGAAAGACGTTAAGACACGACTGAAATGTTACATAAATTCAATGTTATTACCAAATGACCAGTAATTTTGCTTTTATTAAATGCATACTTTTCTAGTAATAACCGGTATTAAGCCTAAGGACTATTACACTTGAGTCAAATCACAATTTTATTTTATGAATTAGAATTAGAATCTATTAATGAAAAGTTGAGACCATTTTATATCAGGAATATTCTGATTATTCAATTAAACTCTCGTAAAAATACTTAAAACTCAAATGGAGTACAACCAGAGAGTGCAGGCTCTTAGGTTGAGGACAAATTTAAATAGTATAAACTTAATATAAAATCAAATTTTATCTTAAAATTCCATGAATTCAATTAAGTTAACGAAAAGTTGGATAAAATTACATTCAATTTACTTAAGAAAATAAAAATTACAGTAAAGAAGTGGACATCAAATCAATAGTAAATAAATTCATGGCATTAAGGCATTCAAAACAAGAAAGTAAAGGCATTACTACAATTTCAGTTTAACTATAACCATGGCATTTTATCAAAATTAAATAAAGCATACAAATTTCCATATTTTCATGTCTACAAAAGGGGAAATCAAAACGCCAGTCCCTTTATTACATTCAAATCCAATTCTATATTCCAGGAAAAACATATATAACAGCAGACGTAGGAATTTGTCACTTTTTAAACATGAAATACTAGGTTCTTCGAATTTGCACGAAAATATAAATTGCATTTCCCTTCCCTTTCCTTCAATTTTAAAAATTACAAAATTCAAGAAAATTGAAGTTTCGTTAAAAGGAAAGAAAACCCTATAAGAAGTCTATGAATTTTTTTTAAAATGTTTAAAATTGAATTATTATTTATAACTAATGATTATTTTAATGCCATTACTATTATATCTTAAATAAGTTGTGAACATATTTTTGTTAAAAATCCCTAAAAATAAAATATTGTACGAGTAATACAAAATACAGATTATAAGCATCAAAAGTATAGCTGTTTTGTTCAAAGTAAACTTGGTAATTAATGATTTTTTTGTTGTTAAGTTCCACTAGTAATTAGATCGAAGGTCTTAACCATCTTCACTAAAAGCATGCCATCAAATAAAACATTTTGCACTCAATTGAATTCTTAACTTACGTTATAATCAAAATGAAGTCATAGAAAAGTATTGACACGTAAATAGAAAGACCAAATGAAAAGAGCATGCAACTATTGCAACTACATATGCAACTCAATATTCCATTTACATTAATATAAGTAAACTTGCATTGAATTCTTAAAATTATATTTGAGATCAAGATATGAATACTTTTGAAAAGCAGTGAATTGGCATAAAATGTTCTTACAAAACTGAAAAATATAAAAATTTGATTCAAAGTTCAACCATTAGATTGAAATGATTCTCATAAGAATTTTTAAATTAAATGTTCAAAAATATGTTTCTAGAATTTATGTGAAAATTGTATTTTAGTTGAATTCCCTTCAAATAGAATCAGTTCATTAGGTTCTGATCAGGGATGCACAAGGGGGATAATCAAAATATCCACCTAAAGTCGCGGACCTTGTGCATGCCTGGTTTTGACTGATTCTAGAGTTAAACTTGAATTCTGTTCAAAATCTTGATTAAAGTTTACGGAATTGAAATGTCTTCAAATGTCAGAGTAATTCAATTTGGCTTTAAGTGGATTAAAGGCTATAAAAACAGTGAAATATCTCTAAATTGATTTATAGGAATAATAGGAATAATAGAATAATTGAAAATTAAAGTCTAATAAAAAGTAACACAAAATACAAACATACAATCAATTACTAAATTCCAAGAATATCCTGTAATATTCAGTCTCTTTCAAAAATTACTGGGATACTATCACTTGTGATGTATCTTATTCTACAATATCTTAACTCAAATAAACTTAATATAACATAATCTGAAAATGATTTTCGGGGAAGTGATTGCCAACTCGTTTTTCATTCATTGGTTTTTCAAAATATATGACGTCCTTAAACCTAATGAAAGGTCAAACTAATGTAAAATGTCTTTGAAAAAAGCTTTGTATTTATCGATAAATCGATCCTTAATTCGTTTTCTACGAAAATCTTTTGTCTTAAACTCAATTATTTCGCGCAAATAAATTGTATTCAAAATCATTTGCAATACTTTTTCCATTCAATTAAATGTCTAAAGAATATTGAATAATGTGTTTCCAATTTGAATGTAGTGTTGTTTGTAGACAACATATGCATGAATAACCTAGTTAAGTTTTGATCAATAAAAACGAATGTTTCAAACAAAAAAAAATGTTAGACTTTATTACCCGAAGCGCTGTAAAAGTATTGCTGTGACGACACTATCGATTTAAAGGAATGTCTTTAATGCTCATCCCTTTCACAGAATAGACAATATTTTAGAAAACTTCTCAATTAATTAACAAATTTTGCAAAATAAGGAATTAAAATATTATTCTCAACGGATCTGTATATTTATATACTAAATATATTAATTTAATAATAACAACAAGGCATAATTATGATTATCTTGTATAACTCGCTATTAAAGAAATGAAACAAATGCATAAACCTTTTGATTAAATTAATGATAAACTCATGAATTTGTCGATCGGGAGATAGAGATAACTGTTTTATTTGACTTTCAATTTATTTAATCGGAAATATAATTAAGAGTAAAAGTTATCACATAATAGAATTGTATTCTGTGTGTGCTTTTCATGTGTTTGTAATTCAATAGTCGTTAGCTTTTTGTTTATACTTTGAAACTAAATATTTTCTATTCAGTAAAGCGTCGATTAAATGAAAAAACTGTATTTTTTTTTAATTTTATTCAATTACAGAATTAAGTTGAAGATAGTTTTGAGTTCACATAAAAGACTCCTTGAAATGAGTCATTTCACAAAATTTCATAAAAGGTTTTCCAAGTATTTCATTAAAAAATTTAATTCAGAGAAAGTTGTAGTTAAGTTTATATTCTCTCATTAATATAATGATTAGTTTTTAACTCAATTATATAACGCTTTCAATGGCTTTGTTTATATATCATCTAAATCAATAATGTCTCTCTCCCTCTAATTTGAGGAATGTGCGAATAATGGTGGCACGAATAAAGGACGGGAAATAATTTAGAGATCAATTGACAGAATATGAATTGGATTCGTTAGTTATATAACGTTGAAAAATGTTTGCGATTCTGTCAGAGATAGACAATTGAATCAACATTTTTACAAATTGTAATCAAGCCTTGGATCAAATAATCGAAATAAAACAACTCATTTATTTTAATTAGCAAACAATAACAAGGATCAAAACATTATTTTCTCTCATTTTTTAATCATTCTTTGGCTAACATTTTCTTGAAGTGATTTTTGTTTTTGAGTCGGAATCAAATATAAAAAGCTTTCACTAAAAGTACACTTCTCTTTGGCCATTGCCGTCAAATTATTGATCAGTTTATGTCACTTTACTTCATTATAATGTATGTTATCGGTACTGATCTGAAGAAGGCTTAGCCATAGCTCTTAAATCCATAGCAAATTTTAAAAATCAAAGACTGGAATGAAATAAGATTTTATACAAAAAACGGATTAAATTATATTAAAAGCCAATCATAAGAGAAGTCTATTTTAAGGTTATATGAAAAACAAAATCGTCGATAAATATTGGAAAATATTTTTTGACAAATGAATGGAAAAATTGAAAAAATAGATACAAAAATCAAACAAAACATACAATTTATGAATGTTTTTGTATGACTTTTGAGTGAT
>JAQFZI010000749.1:0-13179 GCA_034695605.1 Eupelops occultus
TCCTTCATTTATGTTATTTGGAGGAAAATGACATAAATAAGGGAAAAGTTATTTCAATTAATACCCAAAATGGAAGTAATTGTTCGGGAAGTGAGACAAATCATTATCCAAAACCTAAATCCGAAAAAGTGGCCAACAATTCAATTCGTTGTATTTCTGTGATTCTCTTAAATGATAACAATAATAACCCAATATTTAGCTCTCAGTTTAATGAGGTTTCGAAGAATGCGGTTTCGATCAGAAATTCACGATTTATTGATAGAAGTTCTGCACTTTTCAACAAAAATTTCAAAAAAATCACCAGAAAATGGGGACATCTCTTCTTTGAACTTATATTTACTTCATTTTTATTCATATTAATGATTGTCACTATTGGTGATGGACCAACAAATATGAGTTTGGCTATATTCGATGAAGAGCATCAAAACAATGTTAACACTCGATGGGGCCAACTATTTGTTGAAAACATTCAAAGGGAAAGATTTAATTTCAATTATTTCGACTCTTTTGAAAAGGCACTCAATTCGGTAAAAATGGGTGAAAATCACGCATTAATTGACATAAACGAGAGGTTCACTAAAGCTCTTCACTTAAGACTTTTATATTTGAGTTTAACTGACGAACAAACTCTCGAAGAAAGTCAAATACGTGTTCATATCGATCGGTCCAATCAACTAATTGGTCAACAAATCGAGATTCTATTATATGAGGCAATGGTTAACTTCACTCAAAATGTGGCCAACAAATTCAATATAAGTTCGGAGTCATTTAAACTTCCCCTATACTTTGAACAACCAATTTATGGCACCAAAAAGGAAGCGTTCAGAGAATTCGTAATTCCTGGGACATTTATAGCGATGCCCTTCTTTACTGCCGCCACAATAACAGCGCATTTAATTCTTGAAGAAAAAAGGGACGGTCTTCTAGAACGTAGTCTTTCTGCCGGAATAACAGCCATAGAAATCTTAATTTCAATCCTTTTGTTACAATTTGTTTTACTCTGTTTTCAAATATCATTTTTATTGATCGTGTCTTACATTCTATTTAATATACAGATAACCGGTTCTCTCACTCTTTGCATTTCACTGATTATGTCGCAGGGTTTCTGTGGTGTTTCCTTAGGCTTAGTTGTGTCTATCCTCACACCAGAGATAATAATTTGTACCTTAACTTTACTTTGCCTTTTTGTGGCCACATTAACCTCGTCTGGTGTTCTCTGGCCGATTGAAAACATGCCGTTTATCCTACAATTAATAACTAAACCGATGCCAAACACATTATCCATTCAATCGATGAGAGATATTATATACAGGAATTGGAGTATAGATTACTTTGAAGTATATTTAGGTTTTGTCGTCACTTATGCTTGGTTCATTATATTTGTGTTAATATCTCTCATATTTTTAAAAAGAAGTCTTTGATTATTTTTATATCTAGGATATTCACATTAGGAAATATTAATGGGTAAATTAAGTCTTATGTGAGAAACTAAATGAATCACCAATACCAATGTATAATGCAGTCAATATACTACCTTGGCATATTTTACTTTAAATAAATATTGTTTACATATCTGCACGTGGCAGAGTCAATAAAATTAAATTAGCATTGAAAACTTTGTTATTTATATACATGAAAGGGATGATACCCAACAATTTGGGTTAAGGGTAATTAAAAAAGAATATTTATTATAATTAAATATCTTATACTCAGGGTTATTGATCTCAAATTAAAGATAAATGATAATTTATAATTGACTTTAAACATGTTAATTTTATCTTAGTTTTTAAGTTTAATCCAATTAAGAAATTGAATTTGATTTGATTCGAGAAACAAAAAAAAAGTTAATTAATAAAAACTTTTAATTCTATTTATTTAAAATGAATGAATCAAGGATTTAATTTAAATAGTAAAAGCTTCTATTATTCTAATATTAGACTCTAACAAGGTAATTAATTAAAATATATTAACATTGAAAACTGTGGTTTTTATATACATTGATAGGAAAAGTGATGATATTCCCAATTTAGGTTAAGGGTAAGTAAATAAATATTCTCACAGTATTTAAAAAATGTTAAATACTGTGTCTTCAAAGTTATTGATTTCAAATGAGATTCTTAGTCTCAAATATATAAACTAAATCACATAGTTTATTTTAATATTTTTCCTTTAGTTTTGTAATGTGACTTGACTTTGATTTGAGCAGTTTCTATTTGATAGTTTGATCTTGACAAAAGTTAATCAGAATATCATATTTATAATTTAGAATAAATAGTAATTTGAAAACTAATTTAAATGAGGGAAACATTCTTTTCAGTGGTCAATATATCGAGAAAATAATTATACAAGAGTAAAGCTTAGACAAAAAAGAATAAGGATGTTAAATTTGATCTGCGTATGGCCATTGTTAAGACTTGAAATGGCCAATTGAAAAGGCTTTCTTTTGGGAGAATTATGCATGAATACTTCTACACTACTCGCTTTTCAAAGGGCCATACGCAGATAAAATTTAACATGCGCACTATTTTTGTCTATCTTTACTTTGATATAATTATTTTCTCGATTTATTGGCCACTAAAAAGAATTTTTGCCCAGTTAGATTTAAAAAATACTTTAAAATGTGTGAAACAAAAGCTGTTTTTGTGAAAAATGTTTGGTTTTCTTATTTTAATTGCGAACCAATTCTCAAAGGAATTAATCTAACGATAGATAAGGCTATCATTTATGGTCTATTAGGGCCGAGTGGTTGCGGAAAAACGTAAGTAATAATAAATAAGTTAAACAATTATTGTATTTGTTTTGTTGAAACCTTTCAGCACTTTATTGAGATGTATTTTGGGTCGACTCAAACCAAAAAGTGGAGACATTCAGGTATTTGGATCAAAACCCGGTACTTTAGAATGTAATATACCAGGTGCTAGCGTTGGATATATGCCACAGGAGTTGGGACTGTGTTTTGAGTTTACTGTTAAAGAAATTCTCACATATTTTGGGAAAATATATGCTATGAATGAAAGTGAAATCAAAGAAAAATATGAAGAATTGATAAAACTTTTACAACTGCCTAACGATAACAAATTCATTGGTAAATATTTATATAAAATATTTGTTGAAAATTCATTTCATACAAATTAAGGTAAATTATCTGGTGGTCAACAGAGAAGAGTATCACTTGCTTGTGCTTTAATCCACTCACCACCCTTAATTATATTAGATGAACCCACAGTAGGAACCGATCCATTGCTCAGACATGACATTTGGGCTCACTTGACATCACTTTTTAAGTCGGGTCATACTATAATAGTGACCACACATTATGTCGAAGAGGCCCGAAATGCACAGACTGTGAATTTTATGAGAAACGGCAAAATTCTGGCTGAAGAAGACCCCAATGTTTTACTCGAAAAATATAATCTACTTAATTTAGAAGAGGTTTTCCTTCATTTATGTAATTTGGATAAGAATGGTATAAATGAAGCCAAAGATATTTCAATTGATCTAGAAAATAACAATTCAAGTAATTGTAATGAAAGGGAAACAAACCTCAACTTTATTGGGAAAAAGACTGAAATTGAAGGAAGACATAGAACTCATTTGGAAAATAATAAAATGAATGAACAAAATTGTGACCAAAATGTGGCCAACAATTCAAATCATTGTATTTCTACGGCTGTTATAAATGATAACAATAATAATAACCAAATATTGAGCTCTCAATTGAATGATAAGAATACTGTTTCGATCAGAAATTCACGATTTATTGATAGATGTTCTGCACTTCTCAACAAAAATTACAAGCGATTTACCAGAAAATGGGGACATCTCTTCTTTGAGCTCATATTTGCAGGATTATTATTCATAATAATGCTCATGACTATTGGTGATGGGCCAACAAATATGAGTTTGGCTATATTCGATGAAGAGTATCAAAACAATGTAAGCACACGATGGGGACAACTATTTGTGGAAAACATTCAAAGGGAAAGATTTCATTTCAATTATTTCGACTCTTTTGAAGAGGCATTCAATTCGGTAAAAATGGGTGAAAATCACGCATTAATTGACATAAACGAGAGGTTCACTAAAGCTCTTCACTTAAGACTTTTATATTTGAGTTTAACTGACGAACAAACTCTCGAAGAAAGTCAAATAAGTGTTCACATCGATCGGTCCAATCAAATCATTGGTCTTCAAATTGAACAGTTATTAAATGAGGCAATGATTAAATTTATTCAAAAGGTCGCCAATAGATTCAATATAAGTTCGGATTCAATTAAACTTCCCCTTGTATTTGAACAACCCGTTTATGGCAATAGAAAGGAAGCCCTCAGAGAATTTTCAATGCCCGGAGCATATATAGTAATGCCTTTCTATACCTCCGCAACAATAACCGCTCATATGATTCTTGATGAGAGATTGGATGGTCTTCTTGAACGGAGTCTTGTGGCTGGAGTTACAGCCATAGAGCTTATAATATCAATTTTTTTGACTCAATTTGTTATACTATGCCTTCAAATATCATTTTTATTATTAGTGTCTTTCCTTCTATTCAATCAACAGATAACTATTCTCATGATTGCACTGATTCTGTCCCAAGTCTTCTGTGGATTGTCTTTAGGCTTAGCTCTATCTATCATTACATCAGAAGTTCTAATCTGTGTATTAATTATGCTCTGCCTTTTCGTTTGCTCAATGACTATGGCAGGTGTTGTCTATCCAATTGAAAACATGCCTTTTATTTTACAAATGATAACTAAAGTGATGCCAAACACATTATCGGTTCAATCGATGAGAGATATTATTTACAGGAATTGGAGTTTAGATCACTTCGAAGTATATTTAGGTTTTGTCGTCACTTATATTTGGTTCACTATTTTTGTAATAATAGCTTTCATTTTCTTAAAAAGAAATCTTTAAGTAATAAAAAATAAATTTTTCCAAAGAAATCAATCTTTAATGAAATAATTGATTAAAAACTTGAAGCAATTTAATCAATCATCTATTTCAATTGTCTTTTCAATCACAAGATACCTTGAAAACTTTTAAAAGGCTATTTAAAAGGCTATCTATCAGTTGTTAGAAACATTTGGCTGCAAAAGTAACTTGAGCTGAACTCAAGCAATAATGCATGGGTTTGATGGATAGCGAGGAGAGTCATATGATCTAACTATTCAAACAATTTGTTTAAAATGACACAATCTTATTCATATGGAAAGATGTGCCCTGCTTAGTTAATTAGAGGCCCCTTTAATCTCATTTAGAATTTTGAGTTAATTCCATTGAATGACGCATTTAGTAAACGTGGGGCCGGTATAATACGGTATTAATACCAAAAGTTGATACAAAAAATTGTAAGAACAAAGTCTTAAGTAAAAGAATATTATTTCTGACAAATCATATTTGTTTATCTGATGTAAAAGCATGGCTTTCAGGTTCATTTTTGAATTAATTATTAGTTTACTTTATTGTAATTAAGCTTTAATTAAATTTTTATCTAACTTTGAAAGCTATTTATACCGGAGGCAGTTCATGAACAGAATAAAAACATTAATTAGTAATCCTCTAATGTTCTACTGTTTGCTTAATGTTATTAATTCCCATTAATTATAAGTAGGTAATGAAAATATCAGGGCTGTTACCCAGCCCTTTCCTGTATCTTCTTTATCTAACATTTATCAGGGTTATACAAAATAGTAACAGTTTGATATCTAAAATGCCATCAAATTCAGGAGGAAGGGGTAAAAATATCATTGAAATCGTTAAATCTTATTCTTTAGCAAATCTTTAAGATATATAAAACAACTTTTTTAATATTCTTAGTAACAGTCAGTCCTCGGAATCGGAAGAAGTTTTTTATTCTCAAAAGGTTTTCATTAAATAAATGTATTTTTAAAAATGGGTGAAACAAAACTTGCGATTCATGCAAATGATATCCAGTTTTCTTACACAAAATCTGATCAAATACTCAAAGGGATTAATCTAAACGTGCAAAACGCCAGTATTTATGGCTTATTGGGATCAAGTGGTTGTGGAAAAACGTAAGTAACATGATCATTTTCAAATAGCTTTTGGTATTTCATTTGGAAAATCAACTTTTCAGCACTTTATTGAAGTGTATTTTGGGTCGACTGAAGCCAAACAGTGGGACCATTAAAATATTTGGATCAAAACCGGGTACTCCAGAATGTCATATACCCGGAGCCGCAGTTGGATATATGCCCCAAGAGTTGGGACTTTATTTCGAGTTCACAATAAAGGAAATCCTCACTTATTTTGGACGTATATATGCGATGGAAAGAGAAGAGCTTAAAGAAAAAGTGGAGCAACTCATCAAACTTTTACAACTGCCAAAAATGAACAAATTGATTGGTATTTAATTCAATAACTTATCCTGTTTATTAAACTAACAAAATTTTATCATTTAAATTGAAAAACTTTGATAAACAGGTCAATTATCGGGTGGTCAACAGCGACGAGTATCCCTGGCCTGTACTCTAATACATAGTCCACCACTACTTATATTAGATGAGCCTACAGTTGGAACTGATCCTGTGCTCAGACAAAATATTTGGTTTCATTTGCTATCACTTTGTAAGTCGGGTCACACTATAATAGTGACCACACATTACATCGAAGAGGCCCGCAATGCAAAGACTGTTGCCTTTATGAGAAACGGCAAAATCCTGGCTGAAGAAGACCCCGAAGTTTTGCTCGAAAAATATCAATCGACTAATTTAGAGGACGTTTTCCTACATTTGTGTCATTTGGAAAGTAAAGAATCAAAGAAAGCAAATAATAATAACATTTCAATTGATATCGAGGATCAAATTGAAGACAATTCTTACGAAAATGCAATCGTTATAACAGATGAAAACCAAAACAAAGACAATAACTTAAATAAAGTCCAAAATAACCTCAATAAAAGTGGATTATTTGCTAAGAGTGTCATCAAATATGATGTCCAAAGTCTTGACACAAGAAGAACATCAAATATGTCTCAATTATCTGAAAGTAATTCTATTCAATGTCTTTATATGATTAAAAGGGATGACATAATTGATGAAAAACCCTTAAATACTGATGTAAATCACAACCATTTAGTACCCGTAAGAGATGCCGGTTTCAAAGACAGGTGTTCTGCTCTTTTACACAAAAACTATAAAAGAATTACAAGAAATTGGGGACATTTGCTCTTTGAGATCATATTCTCAGCACTACTACTAATGTTGGTCTTAATCAGCATAAGTGACGGACCTTCTAATCTGAATTTAGCCATTTATGACGAAGAGAGGAACAATAATATCACTGATGCAATGGGAAAACTATTCATAAAATATATCGACCAGGACATATTTAATATCAAATATTATGACACATTGGATGAGGCAATCGATTCAATAAAATTGGGCAAAAATTATGCCGCCGTTGAGATCAACGAAAGGTTCACAAAAGCCTTACGATTAAGATTTCTTTATGCGAGTGATACCGATGAGGAAACTCTCGAAGACACTCAAATACATATCCACATCGATCGGTCCAATCAATTAGTTGCTCGTCAGGTTGAGGCCTACTTATATCACTCAACATTTAATTTCATTGAAGAAGCAGCAAATATATCCAATATAAGTCCGGAATCACTTAAAGTACCATTGACATTTGAAGAACCGATATATGGTGATCACAAGGAGTCTTTGAAAGAATATGTCATTCCTGGGGGTTATATTGTGCTGACATTCTTCACCACCGCCGCCGTAACCGCACATCTTATTCATGAGGAGAGAAAAGATGGTCTCCTGGAGCGCAGTCTTGTGGCCGGAATCACTGCCACAGAGTTTCTTATATCGAATCTTATTTCACAATTTTGTATACTTTGTTTACAAATTGTATTCTTATTATCCTTACCTTATATTTTGTTTAACCGAGAAGTAAATGGACCCATTCCTACATTCATAGCACTCCTACTATCTCAGGGTTTCTGTGGAGTGGCATTCGGTTTAGTAGCCGCTGTCTTAGTCGCTGATACAATTCTGTGCGCCCTGTGCATAATTTTCTTATTCTTTGCTGCTATAGTAACGGGGGGTGTCCTCTGGCCCCTTGAAAATATGCCGACTTATATGCAACACTTTACTAAATTAATGCCAAACACATTACCCATTCAGTCGATGAGAAATATTATGTACAGGGAGTGGGATATTGAATACTTTGATGTCTATATTGGGTTTGTGTCCACTTTTGTTTGGTTTACTTTCTTTGTGATCATTTCAATGATATTCTTGAAACGAAATCTTTAAATAAAATGTATTTAAACTAAATATTGTAATTAAAATTCACTAAAAAAATATTTTTAATGTATTTTATTTTATTTAAACAAATAAACACTTATTTTATTTTTAAATTATTTTATTTGTAATCAGTGTTTGAAAGTGAAGTAAAGTTTTGATATTCTTTTTATATAAATTTTGATTTTCAAATGTATTGAAAGTGTTTTTTGATAAGAAGAACAAATATTTACTTATAAAATAAAATTAAGCATGCAAAAATATAAACAGTTTCATTGAGAAATATTTTGTTTTTCAATACTACGTCCAATCATTTTACCTTGCTCAATAAAATGATTTGAATACAAATTTAGCAAAACAAAGGCCCTGATGCAATCAGTAAAATCATCAGCTTTTAATCATGGTCATTGTCATAGTCTTTAAATCAAAAATCAAAATATGAGTTGATTTGAATTTGAAATCATAGAGGGAATAACCACTGACCCAAAAAGATATTCTTAGAATAATTAATATTATATTAATAATAATATACAGTCTATACTCTATTTAGTGTCATCCGATATATAAAAGAATTTCGATTTAAAAGATAGATTTTTGTAGCACCAAGCATTGTTTTTATAGAGCAGGTTTAATAGATGTCCTGATCCCTGATTCTGACTGATCCGGATCAACTTTAAACATAATTAGCGGTCAAGCCCATTTCCTAATTTTGGGGTACATACATTTATCAGGATCCATTGATCCTGGCTGTGCAAGGGGCTCATAGTGTTAAAGACTTCGATTTAAGACTTCGAAATTATAAATAAGATAATGAATTTTAGCCAAACAAACGATTCTCTTATATCGAGGTTCGACTGTATTATCAGTTAATAAGATGAAGGACTTTAAAAACCAAATTATTTGCATTTAATTTCTAATGTGAGGCGAATCAATAAAAAAGTTACATTTTGTTATTTGATGTTAATTTCAATAACATGTTTATATTTATCAAATGATATATTCTACAAAATGATTAACATAATTTAAGATACATAAAGATAACAAGCAAGGACGCTCATAGAGCACCCCATATTTTATGTTTTTGTTTACATGCATTTAAAATTATTAAAGCTTTTATATATAAAAACATCTAGTAGAATAACTTGAATGATAACTTGATAATTCTGACAAAATTAAATCGATATTAATTTATAGCAAGTACAAAAGGGTTTTTCCAAAAATCCCCTAGAGCGCTGTAAGGAACCCACGGAAAATGCTGCTGCCCGATGTTATAATGCCGGAGTTTTAGCAGACATTCAAAATGAACTTGTCACCGTTGACATGACTGACCATCCAGTCATTGCAGTTAAGTTTTTGGATTAATTCTATCTCAATTAGTCTCCGAGAAAGTCCAAAATTCCAGTCTTCTCCCTGGGCTCAATTTTGATTTTCGTTCCCTATCAGTCCCTATGATCTATTGTTTTCTTGTTTTGCAATTATTTTTAACCTGTTTATTTTGAAGATGAATTTCGTTTCAATACAATCACTTAATATATTCATTGGATCTCAAATTGTTGCTAACTTTGTATTTAATTTACATTTTATTTTAATTTGAGACTCTTAAGCCATTCCCTATCAGTTCCTAAAAGGACTGGAAGTACTGAATTTCGTTCACTGTCTGCTCCCTATTTTTAATTTATTTTCACACATTCCATATTCATTCCCTTTAAGGGACTAAAGGAACTGAAAGGACTAGGCAAAATTTTTCCAGAAGTTTATTTCATTAGTGGGCATAAATTTTGCGATTAGCTTAATATTGCTTCGAAAGCCAAGAATTCAAAAGGAGTATTAAATGACATTGAAATTTATTATACATTAAACTTTACATTAAAATTAAAAAAAATGTATAAATTATAAGAAAAATTAATAGTCGTTTGTATTGAAGCCAATTAATAATTAACTTCTATTAAAAAATCATTTATTATTGCATGAAATAACTTTTGTTTATGTAAGAGATGTTCACTTCTTATTTTAATTTTGAACCAATCCTTACAAAGGAATTAATCCGATGATTGAGAAACAGTACAGAATATGTATTTATATGCCCTTAGAGGTAATAATTAGCTATTAGAGTAAAGTTGCAGAAAATAATAATTAATTCTGGATTTTTATTTGAATATTTGATTAAATATGTGATTAAAGCGCATTTAAATTAAATTATTATAATTTGCTTGTGCATAATGCTTTTATTTTATCAGTGCACATTATTAGAGCTTATTAAAAGTTTTTTCTTGTATCATGTGAGACAAAATATGATTAAAGTAAATCAAATCATTAAGCATTTAATTAACTGAAGCCGAAAAGTGAAAGCATTCAATATTTAATAAATAAGAGGCTTTTGTCGAATATAGTCAATAGTTAAGTCTTTAATTCAAAAAATGTAAACTTTGGCTGAAAGTCAACTGAAGAAAATGATTGAATAATCAATGGTTACTACAATTTTGTCAACAAAAACAAGCTAAAATGGTAAATAGCTATTTCATTTGTTTGACTCAATCTGAAAAACCTGTATTTTTATTATGATTTTGGGGTCATTGAAAGGAATAACAAGAATTAATAAAATAGATGGAAATACCCGGAGCCCAGTTTCTGGAGTAGCCTAAAAGTAGATAAACCTGAAAGTGGACGAAAGTTAATTTTATTTCAATTGCATAATAAGCTGAACACATAGTTTAAGCTACTATGTGTGCAAGGTGTACTAAGAGTCATCAAGCAACTGTGAGATAAAGGTTACACAAAGGTTACACTTTATAAAGTTTGGAAACTAATGAAACTTTCTTTCATAATTTTATGATTTATGAAGAGTGAAAGGGATGGTCCATTTGAAAAAAGTTTTGTAAATTGCTTAAAATTCATGATACAAACCCCACTTTAATTTATTTTAATTATTTGACTCCAGGCATTAGTTTCATCAGAGGTGCCGAACATAGTATTATATAAGATAAAAAAAATAACTAGGTCTTACTTTTTTCATATTATTATTATGTATCTCTGAGGAAATTTATGGGTGGCCTTCATATTATTAAACTGTCTGGAACTTTCTGTCTAGAAAATGTCTTAACATTTTGATGAGTGGCCCTTTGGGTGTCTCAAATAATTTGCCAACAAAATTATTTATTTAATTTCAAGCTTATTTTGTAGGATTAGATGTTAGCACAAACTTTTGATGATGGTAAATTTATTGTTCTAAATAATATTCTCAATTTCAACTTAAAAATGCATTTAAATTGTATTTAAACAGATAAACACCTTTAATGTAAACAATACAATAGAGAGGTTGGATTGTAGTAAAAATAGTTATTTTTAAATGATTTAACGAATATTCTTAGAAAACAGCAAGGCTGTATTTTAATCAAGCAAGGTTGTATTTTAATCAAGCAAGGCTGTAGTAAAGGGTTATTTTTATAAATGTCAATCTTGCTCAAATAATGTCAAAATACCCAATACTTTCATAAATAGACTTACTTTGTATTCTCAAACTTTCCAAAGAAAAATTTGAATAGACTTAAGGCTAACTTTCCTGTTTGAAGTTTAACCTTGATTCTGAATATGCACACATCCATCAATTTATAACATTTGCTGAATAATAAATCCATAAACTCTTATGACTTATGTAATGTTAAAAAAGACTTGAAACAAGATTTGCAAGGTAATTCAAGTTCATAGGAATTTTGAACAAATATTGCATTTCATTGAAATACGAAATTTTCTTTAATTTGTTTAATTATAAAATTGAAAGATAGTTTGTAAAACCCTGATATTTATCAATTAAATTGTCATATAATCAATTGAAGGCAAGAATAAGACAACTTCTTAAACATTAAAAGTGAATTCAAAAAAGAAATGGTTACTAGTGATTAGATTGAAGGTCATTTGTATAACTTATTAAAAGTTACGCAATAATGATATTAAATGTTTCGCAAAATACGCAAATCATTTGCAATTGATATTCAATGTTGAAGAAGGGATCAGTGAAGCGGAAGTTCCTCAACATAAGGGGGTATTTCAATTTCAAAGCCTTTACAGACCTAGTACCTGTCCATAGACGTAATGTTAAACTTTCTAAATTTTTCTAGGGGGTAGTTTTGAGCAAAAACTAGGGAAGGGATACCTTCAACTAAAAAATTAGGCAATACCTTCTCCCTTCCGCATCACTGAGAAGGGATACTTCAACTCACTGACGTGAGACTGGGTTGACAGAATTTTGATCGCTCAAGTACCTTAAGGGGTGGATGGCTTGATGTGTTACATTAAAAATCACCATTGGAATAAAAAATACAATTTATAATCTCCCATGATACAAATTAGGACCATCTTCATCCCTATTACCTTATATTATTTTTTAGGTTAATCAATGTCAAGGCTCAATTATAAATCTCTCATAAATCAGCGGTTGATGAGGTGGCCCCTCCCTTTCTGCACCCCTAAGGATTTCATTCTACTGAAACTTGTTTTCAGAATTCCCATTCGATTATTGATAAACACTTAAAAATAGATTAAAATTACAATTATTTCCAAAAACAAATAAAAATATAATCATCTTGTAATTTATAAGGAGAAAGTTGTCATTTAAAAGTAAATGTTTAAGTCATTGATTTAAATGAAGCTAGTTATTCAGCTAGTTGTACAAACAAAGTTTGCGTCAGTTTGAAGCCTTGAACATTTCTCTTATTATTGTTATTGTTTAATATAAGCGTTTTTTTTGAATATTTATTGCAAATAAAAATCACTGATTTCCAGTCACTAACACTTTAGACTTGATGGGTGAATATCTCGATATTTGAATTAGTCTCCGAAAAGTTGGAAAATTTGACTCCCGTTCCCTTCCGACTCCCGAGCAGCCAATCCCGTTCCCTCCCTA
>JAQFZI010000750.1:0-13179 GCA_034695605.1 Eupelops occultus
ATGAACTAAATTACAGTTTTTGTTTTTTTCATTTATTTAGAAACTGTGAGTTTGTTCAAAACTTATTTTAAAATAATTTATTGTACAATAATTATATTTAATATGAAGTTTAAATAGGTAATTTAATAATTTATTCTTCAGGACAATCTTTCAATTGTACACAGGTACCATTAACTAGCTTATAATAATCTTTTTTGCAATGACAGCCAGGCTGGCAACTGTCGCAAACTTTGCCAGGGTCTTTGGTCGGGTCAGCACAAGTCATCATACAGGGTTTGCCACACTCTCGTGTTTCACCATGACCTTTAAGACATTTGATCTTATCTAGGTTAAAAGTTTCAAATTATAAACACCTTGATAGTATTTATGAATAAATGCCTAACTATACCTATTAATAGAGCTTTTCCCAGCGTCTTTTTTACGAGTTCTTTTACAAGCGCCTTTTTTACTAGGTCTTGTGCCTTGCCACTCTCAGCTATTTTATTAAAAATTGGCAGGATTATAATGACTGTGAAGACTACCAGGCTCTTCATTTTTCTTGGTTATGGTCTTCAGAGCTCATCATAACAAAAAACATATGGCTTTAAATGTTATTCAATTAAATTGTTAATTAGTTTTGGTTTTTGGCGCCATTTTAAATATTCAAGCATTTATCTAGCTGTTTTTTGTCAAGATTACCTAACATCTACCTAACATAAGTAGATGTTCTTTTAAAAATATCCGTGTTCAATTTGATTATTCATTCAGGTAAAGTTTAAAGTTTTAATATTTATTAGATATTGTATGCTCAAGAAAATTTTTAATAATTATTTATAACCAGGTTCTAAAGCATACTAAAATGGTCAATTTTGATAGTTCTGGTCATAATCTGACTTGTAACATAGTCCTTTGCATACATGTATGTCCCATTTTTGATAGATAAGCAAACAAATTTATTCAAAATATTTATTGCATAAAATCAAGTAGTGATTTCTTATCAAGATGCTTTTTACCGCATCTTGATATTCAGAGCGGTTGCGGAGTTATTAGGAAAACCAAAAGAACCAAACTTTTGCCGGAACCTAAACGTACCGGTGGATATGTGTGTCCGGTTGTTAACTGTTTGGCTCTATTACTGTGCTATCAGTAATCAAATTATTGTTTTGTTTTCTATGAAAAGCTGTTGTTTTAAAAATTTTTCATGATTGTTATTATGAATTGATGCTTACTTAGATAAACTAAACATGGTAATTAACCAGTTATTGATTTATTGCATCGGCATGATTTCAATTGAAATAAGCAAGGTCATTCGTATATTCATGATTGGCTTTATTGATGTCACTACTGCTCATAGCAGCGATCGCCTGTTGATAGAATGAGCATGTACAAAATTATTTTCATATCGTAATAAATTAACAGGGATTTTCTAGTTGCTAGTAGCAACTTGCTACCATAAATAACAAGTTAATTTTTAATTCCCTCTTTCCTTTTGGGCTGCCTCCGGATCATAGATTTGAATGGTTTGGCCTTTATTTTAGCAAAACTTTATTCTTGTTAATCCTTTGTTTGTTTCCAACAAAATCTTCATTTAATTCATTTTTCAATAATTGAAACGATTTTTCAGAAATTTTATTCAAACAAATCCAATGATTGTCAATATGTGACTCAATTGTCGTTCACTTTGTTTCAATTCCGATATTAAATCGGAAATAAGAAAAATGTCTTTAATTTTAATGAAATTAATTTCAAAATCAAATGTGAATTCGTTAGACATTTGTTTGAGTATTTGGTTTTACTTAATATTATCTTTAAATATAGTGAAAACCAATGCAGACATCGATGTCGTAAGTAATATATTAATACTAGACATGCACAAGGTCGCGACTTAGGGTTATATAGGGGGACTTTTCAAAAAACTTTAGGGGGGGGGTTATAAGGGTTTTTTAAATAAAAGCTCCAAATACCGGCTTTCGACTTTAAGGGGGATATCTTGATTATCCCCCTTGTGCATCCCTGATTAATTCAATTATTTCTCATTTTTTCGATCAAAAATAGATTTCAGCCTCGAATCTAACCGTTGAAGTCTTTGATGACTTGGAGTTAGGTTTTGCTGCTCCTGTTCCTTCGGATGGAATTCTTGTAAATCAATATAAATTTTCAAATATCTTCAGTACTTCTCAATCATTATTCTATTGAAGGGTCGTCTGGTTTTGACCGAACCGGAGGATGGCTGCTCTCCAATGAAACCTCCCCCACAAAGTAATCAGACGGGAATTAAGTGGTTTGCGTTAGTGAAACGTTATCCATGTCAATTTACTACTAAAGTAAGTTTATTCCACTTTTGTTTCCCTCATTTAACCAAAATTTAGACCAAAAATGGCTCAAAAATAAACATTTTATTGGAAATAATAGCCTTTCCTTTTGAGACAATTTTTAGTTCAAAAATGAGTTTTAAAGGACTAAAAAAGGGTTTTTAATTAAAGTACATGAAAATGTTCTAGCACACACTTCCCACACTTCATATTTTACTTGGAATCAAGCTCAATTAGCAAGATTCTAGTCATTTTTCATGGATTAGTGAATATGAATAAAAATTATTGAAAAGTTTATTCAAAAATTTGGTCATTAATTACAAGACTGTTTTAACCGTCTTGCTAATTTTTTTTAATTAAGCAAGCTTCTAAAAAAACGATCCAAACTAAAAATGTTTAATTCAGGTGCAGAATGCAATGGACGCCGGTTTCGATGCCGTCATTATCTATAATATTGATATTACGAATACTGATAACAAGGTTTCTTTGGTTAACTCCGCACAACAATTGGGTACAAACCATACCATAAACCAAAACCCTTTAATTTAATTGTTTAATTCGGGAAATTCAGAAAATGTGTTTAATATTTCGGCACTTCTTATATCTTTTGACGACGGATGGACTTTAAAGAAAGATTATGTTTGGGATAAAGGCTATTCTGTGCTCATATTGCCAGATCCTCCGGTCCCGTCCCCTGCCCCGGCTTTGAACGCATATTTGCTGCCCTTTGCAATAGTGATTGGCGTTTGTCTTCTTCTTATGATATCATTTATGGTAACAAAAATCAATTTATGAATTAATTAATTGAATTATCAATTGATTAGATCTTTCAGATCGTGAAATGCATTCGCGGCCGAAAGGGAAGACTCGGACACAGACTTTATTCACGAAATCTCAAACAGATTCCAATTCAGAAATTCAAGAAAGGTATCGAAAATTATGGCTTAATTCAAAACGAATGATTTAAATAACAAGGTTTGGCTTAAACTCAATTCCCACTACATTTACACCGTAATTATTTTCATCAAAATTTACTGAAAGGGCAGTGGTAAGAATTACTTAAATTAGATAGCCAACTTGGCCTACCATGGTTAATTGGGGTAATTTTCAAAAAAGCCTCAATTATTGGCCAAAATTGTTGATTGCCATAAACTCCACTTGTAAAACTATTATAACATGGTAAATACTAATAAGGTCATTAAAATCATTTACAGTTTGCAAATAAATTAATAAATTCTCTATTTATTAACAAGATCAAAATGTTCTTTTTCTAATTTTTCCATCATGGTAGCGTTACGCTTGTGAGCAACTCTGCCATTAAAAATATTGGTTAGCTTTTCTAAATCAGCTTGGTTATATTTGACACCAAGCTTTTTCTGCAGAATAGTCAGGAATCCATAACCAAACTCCTTGGTCGGCTCAATCATAGTGCCTTCCCCATAGTCATTCCAAGTGGCCACTTGAATATTGTCAGTGTTGGTGACAGCCAGGTCTAGTGTCTGCTGAAATGTGTTCAAGCTAACCGGAATAGTCCATGTGGGCCCTCCCCATCCACTACTACTATAGGCAGTGTTGAAGCCGGGATACGCCACTCCAATCTTGGGGGAAACATTCCTGTTCTTGTAAAAGTTTTTCAGGCCTTCCATGAAATCGCTGTAAATCCATGCGTACTCTCCTTTGGCACTACTGCCCCCATCTTGTAATTGATACCACAGAGTAAGGAATGTGGGTTTAGGAGAGAAAGGACTGAATATCTGTTCCCATTGCGAGCCTTTCAGTGTTTGCGGTCCGAAGTCTAACAGAAGTGGAGCGCCGTTTATTTTTATGTAATTATTTTTTGTGAAGTAATGGCTCTTTATATACTCCATATCTGCTTTTCCCTGTGCTATGATATCTTTTATAAGACCTTGGTCACGTCCCATACCTGTATGATCATTCATATATTTAATTATGATCATGGTAATGAGTTTATACCCAAGTTATGATCTTCATAGACAATAGCGAACTGAAGGCCATGCCGTTCACAGCCGGCTATAATTGCTTCACTATTACGTAAATTAGCAGGATAGTCAAGGATTTTAGCTGTGCCTGGCCAGTCGATGAGCACACCGGTAACCCCGGACAGTTTCATAAGACCCAACTGCCAGTCAATCACTTTTGGATCACCAGAGGCGTACAAATCAATGAGGGGGTAATAGTGTGAGGCTATGCTTCGCCTGCCGTTCACCATTTGGTCGGGGTTCTTGTTGGCCATGGTCCAATGCAGACCCCACTTTCCATTATTGGTGGCTTTGGTCTCAAACCATGGCATTATATGGATGAACACCTTTTTGTCGCATATGGAAGGGACGACACATACCACTAATAAAATACTTAATAATTGAAATAATTTCATTCTGTTCCACAATTCCTTAGTAATGTATTTTCTGTGTCAGTTTCTGTTTGTTTTATAGTCAGGTGCTTCAACTAACTGTGCATAAATGGCATAACAGGATAAAATGTGTCGGATGTTTGTTAACAATTATATTAATTATAAAATATTTTTTAATGTTTTCAGTTATTATTAATTATTAAATTGTTTTTCAATATAAAAGCTGTTAATTTGATTGATTAAAAATTTCCATGATTATTATTGCTAAATAATTCTTTTAACCTGTTATGTAGCATAAATAATTTGCTTGCTAATAATTTTATTTATTTAATTCTAAGACTAAATAATATTTAAAAATGTTTTGAACAAACAAATTCAAACAGATGAAAATGTTCTGGTAATATTTTTTTTTGACTAGCTTATAGTAGAAAATTGAAAATTTAGAAAGTATCAAGCAAGAAATTGTTACTGAAATTCGGTTCTGGTTTAATATGTGATAACATTTTACAAGGTAAGAAATATAATAAAGAAACTAAAAACTGTAAAATATTGAAAATTTTGCTTTTAGTTTGGTGCTATTTAATTTTGAATAATTAATTGGATTGGCACTATTGCTCCAATAATTCTAGGGAGCCTGATAATTTTTAAATATGAAAACACAATCAATTACCTAGCTTAGTTTAGAAAATTGAATAAGTTATAAATTATCAACAAGTATGAATGAAATTTGGCTCTATATAGTTTAATTTAGTATAACAATTCTGTGCTATAAGCGAGTAAAATTATTTAAGTAAGTATAAACTGTAATATTATGAAAATGTATTTTTCAATTTATTGCTGTTTAAATAAGCAAGGTTAAATGGTGTTTATGGTTCACTGAAATATATTTTAAATCCAACAGAATAAATTTGATTAATTTGTCTTAAAATGAACTTATCACTTTTTTTTAGATTAAAATATTTTATAATTAAATATGCTAGTTCAAAATGTCGCTAAATTTAGGCCGGGCAATTTTCACTTTATCAGCAATGTGAAACTATTGAAAAAAATATTTAACTTGATAAAATTATTAATCTCAAACATTTATATTATTTACAGCAAAATTGACTTGATTAACATGATAAGGAATGCCACCAAGATCATCGCACAGCTTCATGTGCTCTCGCTCAGGATCACCAGCAACCATAACACTAGGCTCACCCTCAGCCGGCTCTTGGCCACGACAGCCATTCATTAACTCTTGCATTCTGTATGGAAAACCCGGTGCAAAACACTCAGGGTCTATGGCAATGAAACAATGGCTCTATCAAGAGCAAAAACTAAGTATCTACTACATTTTATCAAATATTAATCATGAAATAATAATCACCAAGTCCATAATGCTGTCCTTTTTCCTGTGTTCGTGAATATGCGGTCCATAGAGTCCGCCACTGAGAACACCACAAAATATTTCGCCCAAAATTGAAAGACCATAGCCTTTATACCCGCCTTCAAATTGAGATTCAACTTTAAAATAAATTAATTTAGCAAGATAATTTTGTTTACTTGATTTTTCATTACCACCCAAGGGTAAAAGCGCATGGAAGTCCTTAAAATTCTTCAATGGCTGGCCTTTCTTATCAATAGCCCAGCCTTCTGGAATTGGTTTTTTGTTGCAGTCAGCTACTTCAAGTTTGCCCTTGGCAACTGTGGTGGCAGCCATGTCCAGTACAAAACTATCCCCGTTCAGTCCGGGGGCGGCCAATGAGAGTGGGTTAGTGCCAATGCACGGATTATTTGTCCTAGTTGGCACTACAATTGGAGTAGCGTTTGTGAATGACATACCCTGGGTGAATATAATTATTAAAATGCTTGTTGCTTTTAAAATTTATTCACCAATAGACCATGTTGCATTGCCATCATGCTATAATAGCCCGCTATACCATAATGATTGCTACCTTGCTCAAAAATAAATTTTTTCTAGCCAAAGTACTTGGTTATTAAAATGGTTATTACCTCTGCAATTGACAATGCCAACACCATGTTCCTTTGCTTTTTTAATAGCCAGGTCCATACAAAAGTTGCCGACTACAGCACCAAGGAGATTATTGCCATCGACAAGAGCTGTGGCCAATTTTTCCTTCAGAATTATTGGCTTTCCTTCACCACTGGCTGTCTTGGCCATTAATTCATCCACGTATAATTCTAAAATTATCTAGTCAAAATTTAACAAAAACATAATAGCATGATTATTTCAAACATACCTAATCTATTAAGACCATGGCTATAATGACCACGATAGTCTGCTGTGACAAGTAAGGCCGCATGCTTGGCTGCATGGGTAGGATCGGCGCCTCCAGCTATTAATGCCCTGGTCATAAAAGAAGCCATTTCATCAATCGTGATAATTTGCTCGCTCATTTTTCTTATTTAATTTGTTATTCAATTTTATTAAAGCTATTAAATAATTTTCAAATAAATTTTTAGACTTTTTTTTACTAAACTCACGAATTGAATAATAGTTGAATAAGAGGTAATCAAGGTGTTTTTTATTAAAAAGAAGAAAATAAAGTAGAAATAATTCAAGGAAAAATTAGCATTGTAAATTAAATTATTAGAACATCGGGCAATAATCCAAGATTAAAACAGAAAATATCACTTTATATCAAAACCATTAACAAGGTTATTATTACAGTTTTTAAAGATGAAACCAAAATTATTTAATCTGTCAAATTTATTAATTTCCACCTTGCACATCTTAAGAAATATCACATATCTATGCCATTCGTTATGAAAGTTAGAGATAAAACTAAAAAAGACTTCATTCATGAAAAAAGTCTGATAATAGTGCAAACTTGTCAGATAACTTCAATTAATTATCTAGTTAGATAATTATTGATGTGGCTAGCACAAATTATAGCTTGCACATAATTTATTATTTTTTAATACAATTAAATAAATAAATAAATAGAATAATAAATCAAAACTAGAATTTTAATGAGATATGAATTGGTTAATTTTGACCTTGGTAACACTAGGTTAGCGTTACACCAGTGGGGGAATTACCCAGGGTTAAAATCTGGTTTTGTTGTGCGAAAAATTGATTTCTTCGAAACTGTTTCGCAATTCATTGGAAATTACATAAAAATCGTGAACTCTCTGTAAATAAGTTTTTTACTTTTTTTTGACTTTTCTTTCAAAGTTTTCCACTTATTTGACCTTGACAGTTTTCGAAATCAAAAATAGAAGCACAGCTCAATCATTCGTAGCTTTACACAGTTGTGTTTAGACGTCAAACACCTGAGTTAATTGAAAATAATGGTTATTTCAATTCAATGTCAATGTGTTTATTAATTTTCAAAAAAAGACTTCGCCTATTGTTTTGCTCATATTTTTTCGCTTGAAATGAGCTTGTTTACAAGCTTTTGTTTAGACTGGGTTTTATCCAATTGCACTACCTTAGCTTCTGGCTTAAAACAAGTGAACAAATACATTTTAATTTATTTTTACATGGTAATTTATTTTTATAAACTTTTTTAATGCTTCTATAAAATTTTGAATTTTTAACTGACCTTGAAACAACAATCATACTTTTATCAGAGGCTAATATACCCCGCTATTAGTCATTCAAATGTGAGGCACAGACAGCTAATGATATACCTGTCCTTTCATTTTGTTAGACATTAAGTAAAAAAATTATAATTTTCTTTTTATAGCTCAAAAACGGTATTTCCCCTTGAACAGCACAGGGGTTAGATGTAAAGGTGATCTTCGAATGATTTGGGAGGGGGAGGGGGAAAGAGACTGAGGAGAGAGAGAAAGAAAGAAAGAGATTTACTGATGTCTTAAGGGATGAAAAACGTATTTTCCATAACATTATAATTTGTTGATTGATTTGAATCCATCAGATTTATTGCTACCTTTCCTTTGAAAAAGATTACCTAATCTTTGAGTGCTTTTTTCGGAAAGACTTATCAGTTAATGATCTTAGAAAAAAAATAATTTAATTCCATGAAATCCTATTAACATTTGGTGTTTTCCAAACGTTTTATTCAAGTTTTCAGTTCATTAAATTCAATGTCAGTGTAATTAAGAAAATACAGTAATATTACTAATAAGTGATTTGTTGTCAATTGTTTACAAAAATTCTGGTTTTTTAGGCGAAAGAGACAGTCGTTTGAAAGACTAATAAAATTATAATTAAGTTATTTCTTTTAAATAATATTATAAAAAGAGGGAAATTTATTTCTCCCTCTTTTTTACCAAAAGATTAGAGGCCCAGCCAATAGTCATGGGCTGGTCCTCCAGGTATATAAAGAGCTGGTGTTCCACTCCAGGACCCATTCGTTCGCTACTTCTTTAGCTGATATCAGTTGTATTCAATCATCCATTGAATAACTAATAAATAACTTTTGTTTAACAAAAGAACTGTAAAAATGAATAATAAAATTATTTTCTCATTAGTTGTTATCTGTTTTATTGTCGGTATGTTTGCCGTAATGAATGTCGACGCACAGTATTATGGTAAGTGTGCTCTTTTACAACAATGCTAATGATCTAGCTTAATTATTATAAATTGATTTTTCAAGGCGGTTATGGTGGCCGCAGAGGAGGCTATGGCGGTGGTTATGGCGGTAGAGGATATGGTGGCGGATATGGTAGAGGTTATGGCGGTGGTTACGGACGAGGAGGTTATGGAGGAGGTTATGGACGAGGAGGTTATGGCGGTGGATACGGACGAGGAGGTTACGGTAGAGGCGGTTATTATGGTTAATCAGTGGCGTTTTGCATGGCTAATTCATTAATTGATCAAGTTAATTATGTATAGTGAATGTTTTCTTTTGTTCGTTAATTCACTGCAAGAATATTCTCAATAACTACTTAATACTTATTATTTAGCTTGATTATGTTTTTATTGTTGCAAAATTGTCATTACTTAATTATTGTTAAAAATAATGTTGTCTTGAACAAATGTTTGTTGCCAAATTGAGCATGGAATAAAATAATTCAATACCTTGAAAGTTTGTTTTTCTTAAAGACTGTAATATTGACTCTAGTCAAATTGAAAGGATATTTAAATTAATTACTAAAACCATTAGTCGTATATTTTTCACAATGTATTTAAACCAAAAATATTTACTCAGACATCAGTTTTATTACTAAAAACACAGTAAACTTGAATTTATTCTAAAAATATGGACTTATGGAAATATGGATCCGGGTCAGTTTTTTTTATGGTATATAAGAGCGACGGATTTCAATCAAAGGTATTATTCAATTGTTCTGTTAATTGCAATCACATAAATTTAAATAAAAATAATTAACTAGCAAAAAAGTTTAAAGTCTTATATTTGAGCTGAAAATGAATTCTGCTCTTAAAATAAGATTGTTCTTGTTCCTATTCGTGGCACTTTTATCCATGGCGTTAGTTGAGGCCCAATATGGTAATTCACGTTTATTTATATTGAAAATATTTATCATGCTAAAATTATTTAAAGGTTATGGATATGGTAATGGCTATGGTAGATATGGAGGCTATAGGCGTGGCTATGGAAGTGGTAGTTATGGCAATAGAAGAAGATTACAATTATACAATTATAACGACTACGACAGTGGATATGGTGGTGGATATGCCCGATCACCGAGAGGGTATCGTGGTGGTTATGGCGGTAGAGGATATGGCGGCGGATATGGTAGAGGTTATGGCGGTGGTTACGGACGAGGAGGATATGGCGGTTATGGACGAGGAGATTATGGCGGTGGTGATTATGATTAATCAGTGGCGTTTTGCATGGCTAATTCATTAATTGATTAGTTAATTATGTATAGTGAATGTTTTCTTTTGTTCGTTAATTCTTTGCAAGAATATTCTCAATAACTACTTAATTATTATTATTTAGCTTGATTATATTTTTATTGTTGCAAAATTGTCATTACTTAATTATTGTTAAAAATAATGTTGTCTTGAACAAATGTTTGTTGCCAAATTGAGCATGGAATAAAATAATTCAATACCTTGAAAGTTTACTTTTCTTAAAGACTGTAATATTGACCTTGTTTGTGGGATTGGTATTAATGCAAATTATTGTTTTTTAAGCTGGGAAAAGTCAAAAAAGACATTTTTTTTATAAAGAACATCATGTACAATTCCAATTTAATGCAAATTAAATAGCTCTGGGACATTTTATCACAATATGTAATTTTATCAAGATACTATTTATAGTTTTAAGTTTGTTTTTCTTGAAGACTGTAATATTGATCTTTGAAAAAAAGTGTTGACCTTGTTTGCGGGATTGGTATTAATGCAAATTATTGTTTTTTAAGATGGGAAATGCCGCTTAATAGGATTACTATTTTACGGAAAATCAAGAATCTTTTTCATTTTGACACGAAATTATTCTTTGTTTAAAGCTAATTCTAGTGAACATGATAATTTTTCCGAATGGCCATGTCTTGTACCGAAATCAATCGGCTAAAGATTACTTTAAAATGTATGAAAAATAAGATGCATTTTGTACTTTAATACTCAATTAAACAGAGTTTTAACTTCAAAATAATTCATTTTTAATGATAGTTAAAACAAGTGAATAAAGTCATTTAAAAATATGAATCATATGAATAATTATTGGAACTTCTAATTTCAGATGACTTTATTCACTTGTTTTGAATATGTGTTTATTTCAGACACTTTTAACAGATATAGAGTTCCCACAGAAACACATTCTTAAGAATTAAACAATGAATTTATTGCTGATATCGGATCTCTGACTCAACTGGCCGCTCAAACATCTGTATGGCTTTAAGGCTACAATTCTGATCCAAAGTTAGTTTACTTGTGCCGACGAAGAGAGGAGTTACCTCTTGAAACAAATTTGTCCACAAATTATTAATAACTAATATTAATAAATATAGAAGTAATCGATCAAAAAACAGTTGTGTACTTTCAATTGTGATTTCAACTTACAATTTATTTAAATATACCTCAACACAACTCTCAAAAACTTAATAAACAAAAACAATTTACTCAGACATCAGTTTTATTACTAAAAACACAGTAAACTTGAATTTACTCTAAAAAATATTGACTTGTTTAGAATCCGGGTCCGTCTTTTTATGGTATATAAGAGCAACGGATTTCAATCACAGGTATTATTCAATTGTTCTGTTAATTGCAATAACATAAATTTAAATAAAAATAATTAACTAGCAAAAAAGTTTAAAGTCTTATATTTGAGCTGAAAATGAATTCTGCTCTTAAAATAAGATTGTTCTTGTTCCTATTCGTGGCACTTTTATCCATGGCGTTAGTTGAGGCCCAATATGGTAATTCACGTTTATTTATATTGAAAATATTTATCATGCTAAAATTATTTAAAGGTTATGGATATGGTAATGACTATGGGTATGGCTATGGAGGATATGGCGGCTATGGTAGACGTTATGGTGGTTTTTATGGACGAAGAGGATATGGCGGTTATGGACGAGGAGGTTATGGCGGTGGTTACGGTGGTTATGGCGGAGGTTATTATGGTTAATAAGTTTCCATGGCTAATTCATTATTTGACAAGTTAATTATGTATAGTGAATGTTTTCTTTTGTTCGTTATTTCATTGCAAGAATATTCTCAATAACTACTTAATTCTTATTATTTAGCTTGATTATATTTTTATTGTTGCAAAATTGTCATTACTTAATTATTGTTAAAAATAATGTTGTCTTGAACAAATGTTTGTTGCCAAATTGAGCATGGAATAAAATAATTCAATACCTTGAAAGTTTACTTTTCTTAAAGACTGTAATATTGACCTTGTTTGTGTAAATGATATTAAACCAGGTTTTTGTGTTTTAAGCTTGGCATAAAGCTAATGCACAGTTTTTTACATAAAGAACATCATGTTCAAATTAAACAGTTCAATTCCAATATAATGCAAATTAAATAGCTCTGGGACGTTTTAACGCAATATGTAATTTTATGGAGATACTATTTATAGTTTCGAGGTTGTTTTTCTCAAAGACTGTAATATTTACTTGTGGGATTGATATTAAGTAAGGTTTTTGTGTTTTACACTTGGTTTCAAATATTATTTAGCTTAATTATATTTTTATTGTTGCAAAATTGTCATTACTTAATTATTGTTAAAAATAATGTTGTCTTGAACTGAAAAAATGTGTCAAATGTTGCAAGATTGAGTATAGAATAAAATAATTCAATACCTTGAAAGTTATTGACCTTGTTTGTGAGTTTGTTATTAAGCCAAATTTTTGTTTTTTAAGCTGGGAAAAAGAACGGCAAGACAATTTTTTTTTATAAAGAACATCATGTACAATTCCAATATAATGCAAATTAAAGTAGCTCTGGGACATTTTATCACAATATGTAATTTTATCAAGATTCTATTTATAGTTTTAAGTTTGTTTTTCTTAAGGACTGTAATATTGACCTTGAATGTGGGATTGATATTGTTGAAAGGGTACGGCGGTCGTGCAGCACTCCCATCCAAATCCGTTACCACCATTGGTAACGGTCCAAAGCGTCCG
>JAQFZI010000751.1:0-13176 GCA_034695605.1 Eupelops occultus
CCATATAGTCATAATGATGTAACCTTGCTAACTCCTTAATCTCACTCAAACATTACTCATCTGATTCTGACATAAGTTTCTATTTATTCTACAAAATGTGTTCTAATCTTTAAATTCAAATGAATTTAAAATTATTCAAATATTTGCTTTTATTATCATATTTTTGAAGAAAAATATTCACTCGAATAGATCTGAATGCTCTTGTAATTAGTTTTTCTAGAATTCTGTGCTTTATTTTGTGAGAAGCAAAGGGCAGACTATCGTCTATTTGATGCATAAAACATTATATGGGCTCAAAAGAAAATTATTTGTTTCCATAGAAACCCAAATATAGTGTCGTAATAGTAGTTATACTAGAGACCAACAAATGTACCTTAATTTGATTGACCCAATCCGATAGTTAGTTTTAAAATTAATCAAAATAAGAGTTTCAACTATTAATCTTAGAACGGGTTGATTATATAGTTGTAAATAAACTGTAATTTAATTTTATTTCTAATCTAATATGTAATAAAACTTAAATGTTCTGACATAGAGTCGAGTTGGGTCGGGTTATAAGTCTAATGAATTTGGGTTTGAGTGCAGCCTATTATTTGTGTCTATAGTGAGTGTCAAACGATTAGTCAATACATTGAAATCAAACATTAATTCATTGAAAAAAAGTAGAATAAAAATATCAGTGATTTAATTGAATTACTCATTGATTTAGTGAAACAAATAATTACTAAACTCTGACTTCAAATACAACTCATAATCGACTGAATTCGCCTCTTATTTGACTGAAAAAACACTCATTTATTCACAAAATCGTTTGTTTTGATTATAATTTGTTAATTAATTCCATGTTTTGATTGTTTTTGTTTGCATTTAGTCATTAGATCTAATGATTAAATTGAATAATAATTATTTTAATTAAACAAATTAATCGATTAATAAATTAATATTAAAAGTAAACAAATCTATGGAAGTGCTAACAAATAACGAATATCTGGTTTTAAAACAAAATCAGTACAGTCTTTGGTGTTCAAGAACTGGTTCGGAACCTATTTTCAAACCTATTATCGGTAATTAGACTTAAGACCATTAAATGGATTGAAATAATCAATAATTTGGTGTTTGTTTTGATCCATAGTTAACGACAGCCATTCTTATGAGTCATTTGTTTGTCACGGTTTGGTCTATGGAGTGATCGGTGTTTTCCAAAGCGACAAACTATTGCTAATCAAAGAGAGCCAATCAATCGGTTGTTTGCCATCTAATGATGAGGTCTTCAAAATCCAAAGAATTGTTATAATTAGCCTCACATCTAATGAACCGATCGGTGATCTGTCACTTGATGTAAGCCATCAGACATTAAATGTCTTAAAACTAATTGTCTTTATGTTGTGTAAAGCCCTGTCATATCCACAACTGTACAAAACCGACCACTGAGTCAACGGAACCACCGATTCGTGAGCCGACTCAGTCCAGTGGAGTCCAAAAGACGTGGAACCAAATCAAATGGACGGCATCTCATGTCAAGCCTCGAGTTTTGAATAAAAATATTCAAAATGAATCCAAAGACAAATGCGAAAAAAGAATACTCGAAGTTATTATCTTTTATTTAATTATTTATTTAAAAATAATTTGACAAAAATTAAAACAATTTTCTATTTATTCAGGAATTGTATAAAATGTTTACCGAAACCGAGTCTTTCTATTATTCACTTTCCGGTGATTTAACGAATTCACAGCAAAGACAACAAAAACAACAATTTTCTAACAAAGATATACCCCTTTGGAAGAGAGTCGACGACCGCTTCTTCTGGAATAAAGTGATGTTAAGGCCATTAATTGAATGCCACAACGAGTTGACAGACAATTGGATTTTACCGATAATTCAGGGATACGTCAAAATTGAAAAATGTTTTATCGATTTGAATGATTCCACACATATTACCACTGATTGTAAATCATTAGAAGACGTGAGAATTCCATCTGATCCACGATTAGGACCTAATCAAGAACTTTATACAATGACACTGATTTCACGGCGCAGTCGGTTTAGGGCCGGCACAAGATATAAAAGGCGTGGAGTGGATGAAGCGGGAAAGTGCGCTAATTATGTCGAAACCGAACAAATATTTAAATTCGGTTCACACATTGTCTCTTTTGTGTCCGTTCGGGGATCAGTTCCCATCTATTGGTCACAAATAGGTCACAAATACAGACCTCCGCCGCGAATCGATCGCAATGAAGAGGAAACACAAATCGCTTTCGGAAAACACTTCAACGAAGAGTTTGAAATATACGGCAATCAAGTAATCGTTAATTTGGTTGAGAAGACAGGTCGGGAAAAGATTATTAACGACGCATATCTTCAACACGTCCTAAACTTCGATAGTCCTGACATAACTTATGTGTCGTTCGACTTTCATGACTATTGTCGAGGAATGCGTTTCGAAAACGTTTCAATTTTAATGGATGCCATTAAAGACATGATTAAAGATATGAGATATTGTTGGATAGACAACGAGGGCATGATTTGCGAACAGAGAGGTGTCTTTCGTATCAATTGTATCGACTGTTTGGACAGAACTAATATTGTGATGACAGCCATCGCTCGAACAGTTATGGACACTCAGTTCGTTCGCTTAGGTTTACTGCCACCGGAGGGCCAGTTGTCAGCAAACTGTCGGCGTGTCTTTCAAATGATGTGGGCTAACAACGGAGATATAATTAGCAGACAATACGCCGGAACCGTTGCATTAAAGGGTGACTTTACGCGAACCGGTGAAAGACGTATAACTGGTGTTATGAAAGATGGATATCATTCGGCGAATCGCTATTATTTGAATCGATTCAAAGACGCCTATAGACAGGCGACCATTGATTTAATGCAAGGACTGACCACTAATGAAGACCTTAATAGTCCCGATAATGAAAGTTCTGTCGATTCAAGTCTCAGCTCTTATAACGAACAGGAATATCACGAAAGGGTTAAAATGCTTATCGAAGACTGCAAAAAGATTTTAATACCCGAACAAGAAGTGATATTAGGTGGTTGGCCACTGATAGACGCCGATCCCGTCACCGGCTCCACTTCGTTAACTGACACTGATATGGACACAGTTCTAGTCCTAACCAAAGACTGTTATTATGTCGCCGAATATGACGACCAGACCGACCGAATAGTCAGATATCAAAAAGTATTTCTGGAAGACTTGGAAAAGATAGAGTTGGGATCCGAACCCAATCAGATTTTCTCAATAAAGTCTTCGCAGTGTTGTTGCGTTCGATTCCATTATTCAATTGATGGTATGAGTGGTTACTTTCATATGTTTCGATCGACAAACACTCGATTCTTCAATAATATGGCGATTCCTATCCGTAATGCAGAAGAAGCTGTGGAATCATTGAAAGCAATCGTTGAGTCATTCAAAGTGGCGCTGAGTGTCAAAGAACTAAATGTTCCCTATTATGAGGGAAAACTGGACAGACGTAAGAGTAAACTAACGAACCTTAACAGAGATTTGGCTCAAAATAATCTTTTGAGAGTCAGTCAAATGCCAAGAAATATATCTGATGGACAACTCCTTAGTCTTAAGAATGTGGGTTCGCGCGCCATAACTGGTGTTTACTCGCAGTTCAGTCGATTGAAAGGGAAGTGGTCCGCAAACGATAAGCCAAAAACAATTAACGAATCGCCTCAAAAGTCTATATCGGCTTCAATTGTCTCCTTTAATGTCGACAGCAGTTGTGAAGAAGACTCTGAAGAAGAAGTTTCCTCTAAGAAGAAAATTAGAGTTCAAAGTTTGCCTATTAGTGGTTTGCATACCAGTGCCGAACGTACTTTTAGTTCAGACTATTCCGAGTGCAGTGATATTGAAGACCAAGAATTGATAATTGATTCGTCACTTCTTACTGAAGTCCCAACAAATAGGATAGAGTTGGACAGAGTTCTAGAAAGTTGTGGAATATTAGCCACAAGTCCTCCACTAAGAGATAGTCCTCTACCGACAGATAGTGAAGGAATGGTAATAAAATCTACCAATAAGTCTGTTTTTCATGAAGTGGATGACTTTGTTTTGGATGCTATGAAAAAGGCTTCACTTAAACAACTGCATAGAAAGGCCTCCCAGAGTTCAATGTCTCTTTCCTCGCAGAATGACCTTAGGACTTTTCCTTCGACGCCATTAATACATATCGACGATTCGATATCGGGGGAGGCTTTGAGCGCCAGCGACCCCTTTGTCTCCAAATCGAATAAAATGCTCTCAAAGTCTTCTGAAAACTTGGAATCGACTCGAAGTCAAAAGCAATTTAATAGTAATCAGTCGTTTCGAACGGAATCAGTTGCATGTCTTAACCAAAACGAGTCAAACAATTCGCTTACGAGTAGAGATTCTTCACTTGGAGTCGATGCTCATAACTCGTCCAACAAAATGAAGACCTCTCACAGCGAGACAGCAATTCAAGTAAGAATTTAATTGATTTGTTTACTACTTTTTTCAATTATTCTGTGTTATTCTGTGTGCACTCTATTTCATTGAATCATAGATTTCATTATTACTTCTATTTTGTCGGAAATCAGAGTTTTATTGAAAATTTTTTTGTTATTTAACACACATTTAAGTAAACAGTTTTCAATAAGTGTCACACATTTGAGATACCAATAGATGTGTTGTGCGATAGAACTTCACTATTGATCGGTAAATAAACTCGATTTCAGTCTATAATTGGATGCAATCAAACATTTTATATCAAAAACCAATTTGTTGTTAAACTTTGTTTTTAAAGTGCTGTCAATCAGTTGTAAGCCTTGATCTCAATCTCTAAGTGAAGACAATTTGTTTATAAGACCTCTGATTCCGAAAACTACTAAAAAATAAAACATTAAAAGCAATTGTTTTGTATTTATCTGAAAATCTTTTTCATTTTTTTTTTGTTAAACACATTTTTATGGGCTTTTCTTTGTATAGGATTACTCTTCAACCGGACTGTCCCTAAACCTGCAAAATCCTTTGACGACACCCCTTAATGTTAAAAAAGATTTAGTATTGTCTCCGCTTTCACGCATAGCGAAAGGTGTCCAACACCTTGGCCTCAACATTAAGGGAGGACTGATTGGTTCTGATGGAGCCGCCGGTAGCCACCAAATGTCACCGATGGATGCGGAGGCGTATCAGTTGCTCCAAAAGCGCAAGAATTCATCCAAATCTAGAATTATAGAACTGTGATATTTATAGATTTAATTATAGATTAAATATAATATATATTTATGTCTAATGTTTAGACTCTTAGGCAATAGTTTTGATGTTTTCGACTAAACATTCGATGAAATTATACTTAAAACCAAAAAATTAATCCAAAAATCCATTTTAATTGCTTTAAATATTTTTTAAATATTTGTTTAGATTTTGTTTATTTATCTATTTTTTAGAAAAAGTCTCACAATTTTTCTCTTTATTTATAGACTATTATAGGCTATAAATTATAGTATTATTTAACTAATTGTCACAACTATTGCGGGATTTTATTAATTGGAGAAAATTTAAACTTATTCTGAATATTCCCAAAGAGTTGCTTAAACCCTAATAACAATTATTACAATTCCGTCGATTAGTAAAAGTTGGTTAAAAGCCCCGAAACTGATTTTAAAGACTGATCTGATTGAAGAAAAGCTCAGTTATTATTTTGAAATATAATTGCCTCTAGGTAGACAGCTCTAGGTCTTATTTAAAATGACCATTTTCATAATAAATGACTAACTATTAGAGGGCTTTAGGCTTTCAAAGGCCGGCCAACGCTCAGAGGATCACTTATTCTTAAATGTTGCAAATTTGTTGGAACCGATTCTTTCGAATCAAGTCCTTTGTGACCCCCAAAAGTAACCTCTGTGTGAATGATGTAACCATTGGCTGTTTCTGTTCCAGTTAATTTCAATTCTCTTATAGTATTAATGTTTGTCTGAACTCATTATTAAGTATTTTCATCCATCAGTTTATTTCATTATTTATTTGTTTTAATCATATTTTATAAAAACAAACAAATTATTTAATATTTAATACAAAATACTAGTCTTTTCAGTGATTAAAAACTATTTGATAATTGTTTGAAATGATTCTGTTTTTCCAAATCTTCAGTATTTAAACGTATTATAAAAATATGTAAAATTCACTGAAAACTTGTTAATCGCTTTAATTATTGATATAATTATAAAAATCAAAGTTTCACTAAAAATTTAAATCTGTTATAATTCTCAAAATATTTGGCCATTAAATCATTTATTTAATAATTTCATTCAAACTTAAAATTAAGTTCTTTTATAGTCATATAAAAGATAATAATGGTGTATAACCTCTCTATTATTATGTGCAAGGTGTGCAAACAATCGCTGATAGAATGCTATTTTAGGACCCAGTTTAATGGAAAGGGCTATAAAGCCAAACAAAAGTTCATAACAGGAAAGCATAATATTAAATAGTCTCACAATAGAGAGGTTAGACTGCATTATGTGTTATCCATTAATAAGTCTGGAAAGTGGTAACTCATTTCTATGGTAATTGTCTTTAAACAGATCTGACTCTCGAGAGGAGCGAAAGACCAAAATTTAATATCATTTTCATATATAAGCCATAAATTAAAGTATTTGAATAAATGTTGTCATAAAATCTTAAAATCTTCTGTCAATCAATCATTTAATAAACTATAATCTTAAACATTGGCTCAAAATTTCAGTAATTGAATTGAAAATTATTTTTTTAAAACTAAAATTATATGAACTGTGAAATGAAAAAATTGCATTAATGTCATATGAAATTAATGACTTGTAAAATACAACCTTTCTCTTATCAACTTTTGTTTCCATACATAATTCCAGTGCTTAAATGAAAGGTGTTTTTAATGAAATTATTTTTCTCTTCTTCTACTAAATCACTATAAATATGAAAACTTATTGTAAAAATTCATTTAATTCTCTGAAGAGAATCTAATATTCATTTTAATTGAACCAAAAGTCAAAAGTTATCACTAATTAATATTTTTCAAAAAAATATTAAAAATTAATATTCAAAAGACATAAGTATTGAATTCTGGACTCTTCCCTAAATTGAAGAATATTTCGATTATTTCAGTCAAAACTAAAAAACAAATGATTATTGTTCTTAATATCTCATTATCTTTGTCATTAATGGCCATCAAATTTAAGGGTAGTCATATTTTTATCCATGTTTATTACCATGCTTCTATTTATAATAACTCAATTTAATATTTAACTTAATATTTCATTTTTTGAGTATTAAAGTAATTCATCAAAAAAATTATTGAATTCAAGAATATTCTAATGATTTCTTTGTAATCGATTCGTTAGATTCAGACACAAATGTCTTCATTTAATTTGAAGATTGAAATACAATTTGAGTGTTGATATCGATCTGCAAATCCATTTGAAATCCATTTGAATGTGAAAATCGATAAATTGAGTCAAAAATTTGAGTCAATATAATTAAGTAAAATTAAATCGAAAGTCACTTAAATTAATTAAAAGATTATATTTCAGTCTATTATATATTTTAGAGACAAATCAGTTGAGTCATTCATTTATTATAAAGTTGTGACAAATTTATTACTTCGTATGACTTTCTCATGAATTGTATTAATATTTAGTGGAATATTATCTTAAAATTCTCTCAAACCTTTTAATCATTTGAATCCAGATTTATACTATATTTTATTTATTATATTTATCTATTTAAAAAGAACCTTATTCAATTCAATAATTCTTTGGAAATATTACCCCCAAAATCGTTTTAAGCCATAGAAACTCAGAGCAATATTTAATTCAAAGTTTACTTATGATTTGAAAGATATGATCTTAAATTCATCAAGGTAAGTAATATTAAATTACATTGTGCAGAAAGGAAAAAGCAAGCAAGAATAAAAAGAGAATGTTAAATAAGCTTTTTACTTTTTTTTGACTAATCTAAGAATATTATTATTTTTAATTTAAAATTCAAATATTAAGTTTGAATCAGTGATGCGAAAGCTCCTTGAAAAAGGGGGTCCCGAAATTTTCAAAATTAGGGGGTACTGCGCAATTTTCAAAACCTCTACAGATTTAGTCTCGGTCCAGAGACGTAATATTAATTTTTTAGTACAATTTGCACCAAGTGTAAGCTTTTTCGACCAAGATTTTCCTGGTGAGGGGGTAGTTTTGAACCAAAGCTAGGGGATAACTCCAGACCAAAATATTAGGGGGTATTCAGGTTATACACCTCTTCTGCATCACTGAGTTTGGATTCTGAGAATAGAAATCAGATCAGAAATCAGATGATGAAAAGATTCTTAAAAATGAAAAAATTATCGATTTATGAATTTCCTGAAAAATATTTCTTCAGTTTTTTTGGCGAAAGCTCTCAAAAAATATTTTGATTCATTATTTATTCATATTTTGAATCACAGATTCATTTAAAAGACTTTTAACTCAAAAACATATAAAAAAGTTTGAATTTTGAAAGTCTTAAAAAATGTAGAAAAGTTTGAAAAAACACTTGAATTATATTTTCTGTTAAAATAACGATAAATACTTAAATTTAAGTCGGAATTTGTTATTCAAATTTAAATTTTTCAGTTTATTCATCATTTTTTTAATTGAGGACAATCTGAATAAATCTTTCGAGAATTGAGTCAAACAATTCCCAAAACTTTGATTTTTTTTGGAGTAATTCTTACAAAACATTTGTTATAATAATTTTTGTTATAATAATTGATTGTTTGCTTAAACAAAAACAAATCAATTCATGTGAACATAGATTTTGTCATATTTTTCGATAGCTTTTCTATATTTGCATTTTCTTTTGATTTATTTATGAATTCTTAAGAAACAAATCCAAATATTTTCTGTCTTTTTATTTATTCTCACATTTGATCCCACATTTAAAAAACAATCTGAAGAACATTCTTCACGAACCAAATCTCGACAGTATTTATATATATAAATAAACAGGTGTTCCACAAAACGATGACATTTCTTCTGAAAGACTATTATTCTCTGAATATATGTCATTCGATTACTTCGATTCATAAATTCAAGAATTCTGAGAAATCCAAATGATTTCACTGTTTTTCATAACTTTCTTCTGTAACCAACTCTAAAATCCATTCATTCAAATAATACATAACATTGATTGTGTCCAACAAATAACCGGATCATATTTATTATACATTACAAATAGGAAAAATATCAAAAGACCAGAATATAAATGAAGATTCAATTTGTGTCAACACAAACGCCGATCCATACAAAGTAACTCCAATTTTATTGAGTAAATATCCGTTCAAAGTATTTGTCGGTATTTTTCTAATATTAATCTGAAGGGAAATCTTCTAAACTATAATTTAGTCGTAAATAAGTTGTGAATCACCTGAAAAGTGGAAATATATACAAATCTATATCACATCTGTTAAGTAATTCCAACTCATCATTGAATGAAACCACTTTATTTTGCTAATTTAATATTGGAATGTCCAATAGGGATGGGCTCTATTCCTATTTAAATGTTAAAAGTTGTGATTCACTGTTCGCAATCATTTCATCGGAAATCTCTTCCACGAGAATCACTCCCCAAAAATCATATCTTCGAAATTGTTTTTAGGTTAGATTAGGTTAAGTAGGTCTGTGCTTGGTCATATAAATATGTGATAGATTATAATAGGTAAATTTAGGTTAAGTTAAGTTAGGAAAGGATAGGCTATAAATCATTTTCTGGGAATTTTCTGGGAGTGATTTCGCGGAAATTAATTTCGGAGAAGTGATAGAATTCTGTGATTAACTTATTATTATTCGTTTATTTTATGTTTAAAGACATTTTATGAATTATAAAACTCCAGTAAAAACAATAATTGCAACATAGAATAGAAATTAAACCAGGGATAGCCAAGAGTGGGTGTAATTGAAATGCCCCCCGAGATTTTGAAAATTCTAATGGCAACAGAATATACATTTTGAATGTATATTTTGAGGTTTTCCGAAAATTATGCTTTTCCCTAAACAATTAAAGTGATGGTCTATTTGGGCTAACCCTGTTCTTAACCTGGTGTTATCCAGATTTCACAATTTCTGTTAAAAATGAGTTTTCAAATGAAAATTTTTCTAAATTAATAAAATAGTGATTAAAATTCTGTCCTTAACTGCATTTTGACTATTAATTATCAAATGGAAAATATGATTAAATTACTGCTATTAGTGTATGGGTGCGGACAACTCCATTCTGTTCACTCGCTCTATGAATTTAAATATCTCTCTATATTCGTAATCTATTAAACCATTTATTTATAGCATAATAAATAATCATTATTACTGTATTATCTTCAAAAAGTAGCATGACCGTATAAATCCAGATTCAGTATTCTCTCCGTATATCTCGGGTTTATCGGCATAGAGGTATTTATCAAGTCAAATTCAAAATATTTCAGATCAAATTATTAGTGCAAGTTTGTAGAAATAAATATAATTAAGTAATAATTAAGTAACTCTTTTGACAACTTCTTACTTAACATTACATTAGGTATAAGAGAGAGAATTATTTACTCAAATATTAATAAAATAACTATTAGTTCTCAGAAAATTGAAACAAACTCCGGAGTAATGCATCTATATTTGGACATAAGAAATATGATCCGGTGATTAAAATATAACATCTTATGACCAAGTTATAAATTTGATCGGCTTATGACTATATTAAATGTCCGAAATGATTTAAAAATAGCAAAACTAGCTTGTTAGTAGGGAAGTAACTTAGATAAGGATGTTCTTTCACATAAGCAAGATCAGTTTTTAAATTGATTAAACTTATTTTGAAAGCTAGATTTTGAAGTAGTTTAAATTTTCTTTTATCCATTTTATTAATATTAATGCCTCTCCTTTGGAGATAATACGGTATTATTTAAATGAGATTCATTTAAATGAAAATTCTTTGAGTTTATTGAAAATATTCTTGATTACAGAAACAATTTAGATTGTCTACCAACTCATACCTACATATTTAAAGTATTAAATAAATTAGTTTATTTGTTGGCGACTTTTAAACTGTAATATAAATTTAAAATTTGAATTTAATTTGTTGAAAGACAGATAAAAGTTGAAAGAATGCTTTGAATTTTAAAGCTTTTGATTCCTATAATTGCCTACAAATGTCTAGAATTCTATTGAAATTCAAACCAATAGAAGGAAATACTAATAAAAGAATTAAGGTTTAAACAGATTTCTCGAATTTGTATACTGTATTTGAGATTTTGGAAAAGTTTAAAATATTCTAACTTTTAATTAAAATTGTTTCACATGTTTTATAACTTCCTTTACGTCAATGTAATCAAAGACATTGCAATCCAATACAGTTCTGGAGTTCTTCTAATTTTACATAAAATGACAATTTTGACAATTGATTCACTCATTAGATCCGGTATTAAATTAGTTTCATTCGTTTTGAAACAAAAATATATGAATAAAATTTTGTTTTTAGATATAATTTACTTAAAATATTGAAGAATCATGTTTTGGAATTTTATAAACTAGGCACTTCTAACTCGAAAACAGTCAGATTTTTAGACCAATGATGATCAAGGAAGTATTATCAGTTAAAAGTAAATAGGACTGAACTAGTTCACCTCCATTTTTTAATGAGATAGGATCATTATTCTTGAGCTTCACTGCAATAAAGCTAATAATGAATTTTGGTGACAGAGAAGAGTCACTTCCTATTATCTCCAAAAGCTTTTATATATATATTCTACAAATATTTGATTGTGTTTACGAGATTGTGGAAAAAATGAGACTGCTCAAATAAATAATGAAATTTTCAATGAAATAGGAATCATAGCTCAGTCATTGTGTTGAATGAAATGTAAATTAATTGAATGGACACCAAATCTAATGATAATTTTGGGTCAAATAAAAAGAAAGGAAAGCTTTTAATTTAGATTTGAGCAAACATTTAATAAACTGTTGTCTCTATTGTCTCATGTGTTGTGTCATATCATACACTTTACTCTATTTGTAGTGAATATTGAATTACTTAATAAGATTCTCAATAAACGTAAAACAAGTATTCAAATGTGAATACACAACGACCATAACTATTACTATACAATGAATAAGGTATTTAATTATGAAAATAAGGAGCAAGTTCATTCACAATGTACTTTTAAGGCCTACTTTTACTTTTGAAAATCAATAATTCATTTTCTAATAAAAAAATTGCTAAAACTTGTCGTAAAATAGCTTTGAAAGACTTATTCCTAATTTATTACAAATGTAATAGTTTTCAAGTCTATAACTAGTGATGACCAAGCTACTAAAGCTCATTTGAATATTTCAATTTTCTGAAACGATCCAGGTGGTTTTCGCTAAACTTGGACTTATCTAAGTTTTTAACCACTTCTGATCTAAATTTAATACTTTATAAGAAATTGAAAGGTTTAAAAAAATTATTGATTTAATAACACCTTGGGCGTTGTTGGTTCTGAACAATCAAAAATAATTATTGTCTTTTACTTAATTCAAAGCGTTTTCCGTCAAAGCGATAAAAAAATTAACAAATGAATGAATGGATGAAAATAGTTTTCTTCAAGTAATTTGATTTAAGCCCAAATAGATTCACTTCGTTTAATGTATTCAAACAATTAATTGAACTAATAATTAGTCAAAAACGAAATAAATGGAAGACTTTTCTTCTTAAAGATAATACTTTCTTTAATTAGATTAAGAATTTGAAAGCAAAACACGAAACAGAAGTGATTTGAAATTAAAAATCTTTTTCTATACTAATGACTATTTCTTCGCTAAGAACCACTATTTTATCCCAAAAATCTTACAAAAGTTTTTGATTTTACAGATAATTATCAAAAAACACATAAGAAGAAAAAGACAGTTAAGACCATTCTCTCCACTAATCTCTTATTTTTATTCAAGTTTAAATGCTTCTATTCCTCTATAAGCTGAACTCAGTCCCACTCCTCTTTTAACCTAAATATCAATGGCTTCAGTCGAACATCATTTTTCAATAAACCAAGGCTTTAACTAAGGATGAGAGGGGAAAGGTAATACTAAATTATATACGTCATGGTTGAAAAATTCGATTTAATCTATACCTAAAGCAAGTGATATCATTGATAGCACTTCTATTAAACAAAATAAGT